>JAQIWK010000112.1:0-23907 GCA_034695265.1 Dissorhina ornata | reverse complement strand
GTTTGTGTAAATCACTAAAACTTATAGTCACGTGTTAATGGGTCGTCCACGAGCTTCTAGGAAAAGTTGTAAATAAAAATGCTAATCTTTGCTAAACAATCAATAATTAAAAGTGACACTTAATTGTAAAACTCCGGACCCTAAATCCCCAAAAAACCCAAATCCGGACGTCACGTGACTAAAAATATGTCACATTAAAAATACATAGTGATTGTCACGTGCCGTCCAGATTTTGGTGAAAGCGAGTGTACATTTGGTGAACTTTATAAAACTTAATAAACTTGGTTAAAATACTCATTGAAATGTCTTAATGGCTGATAAACATTGACCAAGCTAGTCAGTATTTAGTGGTCAGATGTAAACAAGAGTTATATAAACGGATTTAGAGTAATGGGGGTAAATTAAAAACAATATTAATATTATGTTTAATTGAATGTATATATAAATAATTAATTATACATTTAAAAGCTGTAATTTATACATAATTATAAATTTTCTTATTTATTTTTATAAATTAAAATAGCATTTTGGATGTAGCGTTATATAACTTTTTAAAACTAAATAAATATAAATAAATATATTTATGTATTTAAAAAATTTGTTATTAAAATAATTAATTAATAAAATTTTATCTATAATTTATTGTATATATTTTATGTATATAACTTAAATTTAAATTATAATTTTACCTAATTTTAAACAAAATTTTAAATTATTTTTTACCATAAAATGCTTATAAATAAAATAAAATACTATATAAGTTTTTAAAAATTAATTTTTAAAAATATATACTTAATTATGCATAAAATTGCATACATAAAATGCGAATTAAAAAATATATTGTGAAATCTATCATTTAATTTAATTTAATTTAAAATAATTAAACTCAACTAGTATACTTTTCAAATGTTTTTACATAATAAAAAATATTGACTACATTTTTACCCATGTTAATAATGATAATTTTTTATTGTAAATATTAATTATTAAAATTGGAAATATTTACAGTTATTCTAAATTATAAATTTTATATGCATTTTACAATTACAAGGAAATGTTTTATATTTTCTTAATTTAATTTTATCTTTTTATAACAGCTATAATAGTTTGAAAGACGTTTGTTCAAAAAATATATAAGCAAATTTAATTCAACCTAACCCTTGTTTACAGCCTAAAGTTATATATTAACTTAAGATAGTAAATATTACATATAAAAATAGGATATTCTTACAGTTATTATTATTTTTAATATAAAATTAATAGTAAAACAAAATGAAATTAAAATTTAGCATTTAATTTAATTCGAATATAAATAATGTAATTTAATTTAAATATTAAAAAAAAATAAATTTTTATAAAAACAATAAATTTAATTTTTAAATATACATAAAATAAAAATGATAAAAACATTCATCAATTATTTCTTTAAAATATTCAAAAATTATTTAAACAATACAACAAAACACTTATATACAGCTAATTGTTGGATACACCTATCATTAACAGCTTAGGTAAGTATCGGTATACTAGTTAACAATGCATAATATATATAGCAAAATTATTTATATTTAATTAAATTTAACAATTTCACTTTTTAAAATATTTTTAACACAATTATAGATACTTGTTTTTTTATTACCCAGTATCAAAACATATAATTGTTGATGGTACATATAAATACTCAAAATTTATAAATTTATAGTTTATATTAACATTGATATAGACTTTGTTATAGTTATTGTTTTTATGCACATTATTGAAAATGATGTGTATAATAGAATCGGTCTAGCCCACCCACTCACCCACTCACCCCCCCCCCATGGGAATTTAACATGGGATTCCAGCAAAGTCTATGGGATTTTTGTCCTATGCTTTAACATTGATCCCAGCAAAGTCTATGGAATTTTCAGCCTATTCTTTAACATGGGACAGGAATTTAGTACATTTTAGTGCCCAATTCTTTAAGAAAATAAAACCATTTTTTCTAGAAAATGTTTAAAAATGACCCTAATTTTCAAAATTTTCAGTGAAAATGCTAAAAATGCTTTTAATTTTCAAAATTATAACAATACTAGCTTTCTTTAGTACGTTCCTTATAATGTGCATCCGTATAGCTTTGCTGTCAAACCTTGTTTAAATATAATATTTGCGTTGAAATGCAATCTCTTCGTCGAGAAAACATTATTGTGATGAGAGTAACCATCAGTTCATACAGTATTCGGTAACACTTTTGATATATACGAGGCTTTGTGTAAAATAAATCAGAGCTTCTATTGTTTCCTGTACTTTAAGACTCTTCACTTGTGCCACACATTCTCCCGACGATTCCTATTCAGCGCAACACAAATCCCATCACTATTTTGAGAACAATTTCATCAAATCTATTGCAGAAACACCGGATTTTTTTTTGGAAGGAAGGGAATGGTGATGAACGACACACTGTGTCTCGGTGTGCGAACATTGTCTTCGCTGTTGTCTTCACTACCAATTTTACTCAAATCTATTGCAATACTTGATTTTGTTTTCACTCAAACTATTTGTCGTCTCTCTCTCACTCTCCTTCATTCACTCCGAGTCTTAAGTCTAAGTATTTTTCTTCAATTCCGTTGAGAATTTCTATCAGAGATTAAACTCATTGAGAGATTGAGTGCCCGAACCACCAACAGTACAATGTATTGGCCGTTCATTACATCGACGACAATAGAGAAAGAGGTTCTCTCTCTCTCTCTCTCTCTCTCTCTCTCTCTCTCTCTCTCTTAGAGTCGGCAATTGAATGTGTCTTACAATTAGACAGACGACTAACACATACACACATAAACGTGTGTAACTATCTATAGCCTGTCTTATGGCTGGTGTGTCGCAGAATCGCATCAAATAAATTAACTTTTCCTTTCAGTTCCCGATACTCTGCTGTTGTGTCACATAATTACTATATTTTGCCGTCAATTCACTTAACACTGTGTGTTTTTTCTATGCGGACAACGCGTTGTTAAAAACTTTTAGACTAATCAAACCAAACGTTAATACGAATTACTCTACTCCTCCCAGAAGTTATCTCGACATTTTTTTTAATTGTAACTCTCTTTCAAATACAAAAAAAATGATTTAAATACTTTTGAATATTAAATGCCATTTATTATATATAAAAAATTGTCTTTTGAATGCTGAGTTCATAACTTTTTATTTTGTTGATTCTTTATCTACAAAAATATTAATATATTTTTTTCAGTCTCTCATTTCATTATTTTAATTCATTTTATTTTTCAAAAAATATTTTAATCAAAACCAGAGGAAGAGAGAGAGAGAGAGAGAGAGAGAATTATTTCGCATAAAAGCGAATGAATGAATAAATTACTTAAATGTATTACTTAATGAATAAAACGTTTGCTTTTATTTTATCTCTTTATTTGCGGACAAAAATATATATAAAAATAAAAGTTTTTATTTTCAACTCTTTTATTCACAATTATTTGAAAAGCAAAGGGATGTGCAAAGAGTTAGTTAGTATATAACTTATATAATATAAGATAAAAATAATGTGTATGAATGACATTTCAATTTTGATTTATTTCTATACTTACCTAAACATTTAGTATTTAATATAAAAATACAAATTTTCTTACAAAAAAATGTGTGTATTTTATATACAAAACCCTAAACCCTCTACACTTTTTTCTTACAAAACTATACAGACATAGCAGTGAATGAACTGAATTTACACCAAATTTCCTTCCGTTCCGAACACGAGAATAAATATTTGAAGAAAACTTTTTTTATTTTATATTTCAATTTCTATTTATTTCTTTTGAGTACAAAACTCGAACTCAAAACTCGAACTCAAAACTCGAAAAACTCTTTTATTTTATCTGAAAAAGTAATATAATTTTTTTTGTAAAAGAAAATTTTTATCTACATTTTACTCTGTATTTCTTTCTTTTCCACTCACACTCTTTGTTAGTAGTTTTTAAAAGTTTCCTTTTTATGACTTGTTTTTTCTGTTTGACATAAAAATTTGATGAAAAACTTCTGATGAGACACAAGACGAGAGAGAGAGAGAGAGAGAGAGAGAGCGACTAGTCGTTTGTGTGTGAGAGAGCCGACCGAAAATTAATCATTAATTTAAGCGCTTCATTCATATAATACTTATAATATTTTATGTATGATATAGTGTTTTGCTAATGAATTTTAAGCCCTATTTTAAGTGCATTTTACGCTCACATACAAAAACAATGCATTTATTATGCGTTTCGTTGAACGCGTTTACTGAACACAACAACAGAATATTATATATATAAAACTTAAAAAACCTGAAAATAAAACACAATAACAAAGTTACAAAAAAACTTATCGTTGAATTACTGCCCAGTTTTTCAGTTGAGATAGACTTTGTATTATTAATGTATTCATTCATTCGTTTATTTATTCATTCATTTGATTTGTTTTACACATAAAATGCTTAACGAATTTATATATATTCCGACAGAATATTCATTTTATAACACAATTCTCTCTAATATAATATAATAGGAAAGTGATGTACTTTTTGCCATAAAAACTATTATGAGTTGAGTTAATGTGAAAATCAATTTTAATTTTCATTTCGCTTTACTTTGGTCTGTATATGAAGAGCAAAATAATCCACTCATAAAACTGCAGACATACGACTATTTTGTTACTAAAATGAGTAAAATATTATAACTTAAATTACACATTTTTCTATCTATGTATTCTTCTTTAAAATCCATAAAGATTTGCTATTTATATGTAATCGTACGGAAAGGTATGGAAGAGATGTGAGGGAATGGTTGTCTCCGGGTTTAGTGTGTTTAAGTGCAATCAAATTGAAATAAATCCTATGCCATAAAATAAAAGCCAACACAAACACAACTGTGTGTCCATAGTGTCAGTTACAGCCACTATCTCTCTCTCCCCAAATGGTATGCCTTTCTTTACGAGACATGGCTGATAGAGACCGTGCTATTTGTGTGACATTTTAAACAAAAATATTATTACAGTATTATTTTTATGCTGGTATTCTGTATTGAATTTTAAAGCATTTCTCCCTTACATTTCATGTACACAAGAATTGGGACAATATTTTTGTGTCTCTTTTCTTTACTTAAGAGATAAACGTCTTTTTATTGTGAAATCAATTCCCAATTTCAGAGTTTACTGCAGTTTTCAGAAATTTGTAGTTTTTAAGCAAATAAAAATTTGGTCGTTTGAAATATATTTATACAAAACTTGTGTAACATAACCAGTGCAACGCAAACTAGCTTAAAAATTTCCCTAGGGAAATCTTTAAATGTTGTAATTTTTGTTAACATTTTGTTAAAAAAAACTTTGCCAGCTTTATACAAGGTAAAATTTCTATAAGATAAGAGATATGAACAATAATTATGTCCTAGTTTAAAAGAGGGGTGCTGGCCACTGAACATAACTAGTCTTTTAGTTAAACATTATATATAAATATAATAAAATACAAGTTAATACTATGTTTAATACAAAATATATCCCATTTTACGTTTATCTAGTACACTCTATGTAAACTCTAGTTTTCAAACTTATCATTAGGATAGTAATTGTATTTTGTTTTTGTATTTTAAAAATTTATTTTTAGAGATTAATCTTTTGGAGAATTAAAATAACGAATTATTAGTTGTTTTTTGATAATCTGTTTGATGTTTTAAAAAATAAGTACTAAATATTAAGTTAGTATTACTAACATTTCTAGTTTTTTTGTTGTTATGTTAAAGTAGTGATCATGTAAATTGGTGGAAAATCTCTTAATATTCACTTAATATATTGTGTTTATAAAATGCAAAAAACAAATTTCAAAAATAGTTTTATATTTCACTCTAAAGTAGTGTTTTATTTGGAAATTTATTTTTCTAGATTTACTGATTTGTATCAGTATTTTGTTGGGAAACGAAAATAGATTTTTACAGATTTCTATCTGCTCTTCAATTCTCTGCTATTCTTTTGACTTCAGTAGTGAAGAGATGAGAGTTGAGTTGAGAGCGAATACTGTAGTAGTCGTGTAGATGTGTTTGGATGATGTGTTTGGTGTTTAGACATTATGGCACTTTCAGAACACACTGTGTATTTTTTTGGCCGTAGATCTCCTATCAATTGCTGCTCTTTCTAATTACAACTCTCCCCCCCTCTCTCTCTCTCTCTCTCTCTCTCTCTCTCTCTCTCTCTATCACGCGTAACAGAACTACATCCCAAACTACATTTGTAATTATGTTGTAGAGTTTAACACACTTTTCTTATGCACGTATTTTTCTTTTGTTTAAATGATTATCATTGGCAACAAAAACAGAGGAAAAGACTTTAAATGTTGTGTTAAACAAGAAATCAATAACTCTTTTCTTATATTTTGTTTGTTAAAAAAAATATTTGTGTTATTTGATTAGCATTGCGATAAAATTGCAAGTCAATTGAAATCAAGCATACTATTTATTCAAAATTTAAACAATTCAACAATTTAATGCATTTATATTAAAATTTGTTATTAAATTTATGGTCTAAATATACATAATATCAAAGTATATTTTGAATCAGCACTTCCTGTGGGAAAAATATATGCAAATTTATAATCCGTTAAACACATTAAGAAGAGATTCATTTGTTCTTATTTTTATACCACATTTTATAGTATAATTCATTGCAATTCTTGGCGTTTAATATTAGGATTTATTGTTTTTTCATAAGTAATTTGCATTCTTATCACACTTTACTGATCTCTTGTAGGATTTTTTGAATTACAAAAATATTATACATTTTTGGCTTAATTTATGAGTACATGTTATATATATTCTCTCTGTCTGTTTGTCTATTAGTATTCATAATTACTTTTTTGTCAAAAAAAAAACTCAGAATATTCTTATTAAATATAATTTGTTTTATTATTTTTGCGGATAATTTAGTATTAATTAGTTATTAATATTTTTTGTTTTGTTTGTTTGCATTGCCAGGTCCTCGAGGAAAACGAGGCAAACGCGGACCTCCCGGTGACTCTGGAAATCCCGGTCCTCTGGTATGTATATAATATATATATATATATATAATACTATATTATAGTATTTCATGTGATTTAATACTTCGTTAAGTTTAATGGACTAACAAAATAAAATTTGGTTAACAAAAACAACATATAATATGAACTGAATTTATAAACTAATTATAAATATAATTCTGATTTATATCTTACTCTTTACTCTTTTTTAGGGACCGCCGGGTAAACCAGGTTTTCCGGTAAGCATTTTTATTTCTGCCAAAAAACTCTTACTTTTATCTTTTTAAAAAAAATATAATTATGTTTTTAAATTGAAAAACAATTTTAAAACTAATTTTCTTTTAAAAACAAAGTTGGACTAAGATTTCTAGATTTGATTTTTTAAAAAGTAAAATAACAAACAAAATACACAATGAAAATGAAAGATAAGATACAGAAAGTTTTCAAATCACACTAAAAAAATAAGTTTTTTTTTATAAACACTGTTATATCGACTATAGCTTTTATTGCTATTTAAAACTTACAAATGTTTATTATTTTAACAACAAAATTCTGTATATGTATCTATTTTTTTTCACTTTCATTCATTCATAGGGCGCTATTGGTATAGACGGACCCAAAGGTGAACATGTGAGTCGTGAAGAATATTTTTCCCAATTACTCTCTCTCTCTCTCTCTCTCTCTCTCTCTCTCTCTCTCTCTCTCTCTCCATTATCTGTAGTTATTTATATCCTTTTACACACACTCTCCACATCCCTCTTAACCTTCAATATGTGCCTCATTTTTAGGCACACTTTTTCTCTAACTTTCTTTCTCTCTTCTGAACTAATTTGCTATTTTTTTCCTTCAAAACAAATATTCTGTTTTAAAATCCATTCATTCAAATGCTAATCGACTGTATATTTATTTGTTTTAAACACAAGAAAAAACACATTACATCCTAGAAATTGACTTTTGTTTTTTGGTTAACTCTCTTTGATTTTTCTACTCTATATTCTCTTCAATATTAACCGTAGAATTGATTATTTTTGTTAAGTTTTTTTTTGTAGTGATTCCCTCTATCTCTAGATATACTACTAATGATTAACAAAATATATTTAAAATTACTGAAAAAATCTATTTTTTTTATTTATATATCAATGTATATGCAATTATTTCAGGGCTTCAAAGGAGATAAAGGGGATAAAGTAAGTGTTGCTCTTCTCTATCACTATCTGTTATGTTTTAAATAACATTTGCTTTTAAACTAAAACTAAAAAAAATAATTAAACATTTTTGTGCATTAATTCCCCGCTTTTATTATTTAACATTTCATTTTGGGTTTTAACACTGTTTTTGTGTTTTATTTTTAATGAGTTTACAACAAAACTTGTGTTACAGAATATTCATACCATTGCTCTCTTTTTTAATTTTATATGATTTATAATTCATTTTAAAAAATACTTACGGCTTGTATTAGCAATGTTTAATATGAATGATTTTTAAAGTGTTTTGTTAATTGATTTGCCAAAAGATTTTTAAAATAAAAACTATTTTATTAATAGAAACTATAAGTCGTTGTGATTTGAAAATTCTGTTTCTAATCATTGAGTCCATTGACTATGGATTTTGTTGTTTTCGCAAACAGAACATTACATAACATCACTAAATAAATACATATTTAACACTAATATTATTAATGTATTTTGAAAGTAAACGCTTGATTTTAAAATAGTTTTCACGCGATTTATATTTTTTATATGTTTTATGATTTAGTGATGAGTTTTTTTTTTCTACAAACAGAGTTGTGAGAAATGAGGAAAAAAGGATTTAAATATGAATTTGTTTTGAGATTAAAAATAGCATTTTTTATTAACCAAAAACATGTCATACAAAAAGAGTTATCATAACTTTATTATTATCGTTAATAAAAAAAATGTAATTTTATGACACTTTTCACTCGACGCCGATATTTTGCATTCAAATTTTTAAATAATTTTGTTGATATAAATGAAAGCAAAAAACATAATATATTATATTTTAAAAATTTTTACATTTATTTGAATTTTTCAAAAAAGACAAATTTACAACATATTAATCATTATATAACATTTAACAAAACAAAAACTCTTTGCTTTTTCAAAAATAACATTTAAGTTTTTGCTATTAATATTCAAATGCTTTTTAATGTTAAAACTATTTTGTTTTTCTATTGGTCTAACTTTGACTTTCACTTAATTATATCTTATTTTATTATTAATTTTTAGGGCGAAAGTGGTTTTGATTTATTCACCACAACTAAGGTATTATACAAAATGTTTTGTCATTGCATTTCTAACATCACCAAAATATTTTGTGAACATTTTTATATAAATAAATTTAATTTAATTATTTTTTCCATCAATTTTACATCATATAAAACACATTCACTAACACTATTAATATATATTATATATATTTTAATATTGCAATTAAAATGATTAATAATTGGCTTTCTTTTGAACATAAATTAATTCTTCATTGAAAATGTCATTCAAATAATTGTTTATTAAACTAATAATAATTAATATAAATAACATGAAACCTATTGGACAGGGAGTTAAAAGGTCGGTCACTAGACTCCGCGGCGGAACGTTAGGTTACGCAGAGGTGATAGCCATTAAGGTTAGTGTCATCGCAGCACCTGATCCTTACTTAACCAAACACTTTCCCATATCTGTCCTCATATTATATTTATTATATGTATTTGTGTTTATACTCTACTCTTTGCTATATTCTGTATATTCTCTATGTTTTCATTGTTTTTATTCTTCAAACAAAACTTTTGCCTTTCATTTGTTTTTAATTTAATTTCTCGTTTGATAACGACTAAAAATTTACTTTTAATTTAATTTTAATTGTTTTTTAATTAATAATATTTTAAAGCGTTTCTTTTTAATATAATTTTTTCCTAATTTTATTCATTAATTAATTTCTTGTATGTGTTTTTCGAGACTCATTTTTATATGTTTTCTGTTTATTACTGCACACTATGTTTGTGCTGTTTAATGAAATTCAGATCCCTTAGCACCCCATCATAAATATACTGTAGTAAACTCTATACTCTATATAATAAACAGTATATGTGATGACTGTCTTTCTCCCCTAAAAACCCAATCCTTTTTAATTTAAACGTCTGAATCAAATGGAAATGTATTCAACGGAACAGATTCTGCGACCATTAGTATAGTTGTGTCTGTAATTCACTTTTGCTGTAATGATTCACAAATGAAAAACAGATTTCCAATGACTTGATTTCAAACGAATCAATTGATTTGATATAAAATAAATTCAAATAACAAATCGGCATCTCTTATGACTACAGACTCTCGGTTTACACTGTTTAGGCGCTAAACGAACCACATATTTGTGAGCGAATAACTTATTTAGAGAGAGAAAATCAAATTGAATAAAATAGTCGTTAGTTCACTGTATATATCGACTACATCTCTATCAATGGTAAAACTTATACAAACTTATACTTCTGATGAGAAACACAATTACAGGGAAAAAACACTTTTCACATCAATTCTCTCTCTTACTCTTTCTCTCATACTCTACGGCAGTCCGACAGTTATTTAGACACGAATTAACTCAACAAACAGTTTAATTGGACTCAACAGAGAGAGAGAGAGAGAGAGAGAGAGAGAGAGAGAGAGAGAGAAAGAGTCAAGGAAAGAAAAAATCGGTACAAAAAATAGATATTAATTAAATTCAAACTCAATCCATGATTGAAATGATAAGAAGACAAACAAACAAAAGACTTTTTCTTTTTTGTTTCTGAAACTCTTCATTATAAATCCCAAACACGTCTTACAATTCAATTAGTTATCCGAACAATAAAAATAATCCAACAAATAATAATTTTTTTAAAATGCTCTTGGTCACTACAAATATTATGTCCAAAAGACAACAACAAAACTATGTCTTGTTTTATGTCAAAGAATTTATTAAATGTTATCAGATTTGTGTTTAAGATTTTTTTATGTGATTCAAGTGATTAGATTTGACAGCAAAACACAATAATAGACAACAAAATATAACACTTTTATATAAACACTTTTTTCATGTTTTATGTAATAATAAATGTTTTTAATATAAAAAAAATCAAAACACAAGACAAACACAAAATTTTATAATAATAATTGTTCTAGCTGCTTTGGATCTGGCTCATTGTTACTAATATATTTTCATATATGTCTATCTGTGTCTACTATATCTATGTGGTTAGGGTCTTGCCTCCCTTGGCATCACTTTATCTCCCGGTGACTTACTGCTTCTCAAAGTGAGTCTTACAAGCTATATATCTATAAAAATCTGTATATCTATTATCTCATAACTTATTGTCTATATATTTATATTATATTATATTTTTCTATGTGTTTAATAATATGTAGCAATAATGTAGTGTTGAATTATTAGTCAATTTATTTTTTTTATAAATGTTATTAATCAATATATGTCTTGACGTTTGTGTGTTTTATTCTTGTATATATACTCTGTATTGTCGTGTATTTAGCTTTTCCATCATTTTATGTTTGTCTGGCTTTTATCTGTAGATTCTGTACTCTTACATGTGTTGTAATTATATTTTTTATGTTATTTTTATTGGCTTTCTGTTTAGCATTTTGAATGCATTTTTTCTAATATATTTTATTTTCTCTTTTATGATTAATTTGATTAAACGAATAATAGGGAGAACCCGGACAACCAGGACCACCTGGCCCGTCGGGACCATCCGGACCCACCGGATTGCCCGGTTTTGATGGTAGAGTTGGTTTGCCTGGCGAATCTGTACGTAACCATTACTTACCAAAAATTTTTTAATTTAAATTAAACTATAAAAATAGGGACCGCCAGGATTGCCCGGACCAGTAGGACCTGAGGGCCCAATAGGTCCTATTGGTAAAGATGGTCTGATTGGACCCAGGGTATGGCAAATCTTTTTTTAATTTATTTAAAATGCTATTTGTGTTTCAATTTTATTAGTGTTATGTTCAGAATATTTATATATAATTTTATTGAGTAGTTTTTTTACTCGTATAAAGAATTTATTTATATTTCTTTGATCTATAAAAACAATTCAAACAAATAGTGTATTCACTTCACAAGCAAATAGAGAGACCACAAAACAGAGGCCACTAAAAAATGACAAAATTGATTACAAATGCCAAACAAAATAATAAAAAAATATAAATATATACAGAGTATAGTTGGTTGAAATGTTTAGTTGTATTTTGTTTCAGGGCGAAATGGGCGCAATGGGATTGCCCGGTCATAATGGACTTAAAGGAGATCCAGTGAGATATTATTATTATTGTTATTTTGTTATTCAAAGGATTTTTTTCAACCAAAATAAATGACTAACAAAATAACTAAATTTATACTGTAATAACAGTACTAACCGCTGGATTTAATGGGTCTAACAATATATTTATATATCTATTTACACCTTTTTTTGTTACTGAATAATAACATTTAATTTACATTTTAATTAAATATATTTGAGTGTAATATTTTTTGAATACATTTAAAAAGAATTTTATATTTATTTTGAAATAATTTATTATTTTTTAAAATTAATAGTTTTGTGAGAAATTTAATCTTTTAAATATACTTTTCTAAAATATATGCTTCAGATTTTTTGTTGACTAATATTAATATTGTTTAATAAATTATTTTTTATATCAATTTGTAATAGATATTCAATAGCATATAATTAAATTGATAATTTATTTAAAAATTCATTGAAAAATCAATTTAAATTATATAAATCTTATAGATTTATTAAATAACTACCAAATGTAATAAATGTTAGATTTAGAGAAATTCTTGTTTGAGATGAATATCTCTTACAACTGTTGTAAGAGCTCGACAACAGAGCAAAGTGGAGATAATTTTGTATTTTTTCTCCATAAGGTTCGGCCCCAAAATGCCTTCACGGAGAGCTCACATACAATGTATAATATATTTTTTGTGTAGTTGTTTAGTCAACTCATACGAGTCGTAAATCTTGATGCCCTGATTGCCCCCCACTGACCACTGATTGGCCCCCAAATAGACCGCAGAAATACACACTTAAATGCTTACAACAGACACTCTGTTATCAGATAACAGAGTGTATCTGTAAATTAAAAATTCTTTTGCAAACATAAAAAGTTTTTTACAACTATTTTTTGCACTTTTTAAAGTGTTTTATAATTTATATTCAATTAAATGTATTCAAGAAATTCACTCAATTTTAAACTAATAAAAACTTTTTTTTTGTAATACCTTTTTTGGTGAACTACTAATCGACTAAAAATTGTGTTTAACTTTAAACCGATATTAATATTAACTATAATTGAACTGAACTTTTTGACTACTAATCCTAACCAACTATATTTATTTAAATATATTGCTTTGAATTGTATTTATTTTTATAGATAACTATTTATACTAATCTGAATTTTCATTGACATAATTTTAATATACTGGATATTCTACTGAATAACATTATGAATGCTTTTCTAACATAACAATTGATGATTTTTGTTGAATACTAATTCAAAAGTTTTGTATTTCTAAAGATTTTTTGGAGAAATATATTTTTTTAAAGACAACTAATCTATGTTACAAATTGTGTCTATCCTTTAGGGAGACAAAGGCGAGAAGGGAGACCGAGGGCTGACCACAACGTTAGATGGAAATGCATTTCCTACCGGTTTCATCGAAGGTCCAGCAGGTATTGATATTCCGGCCGTTCACAGTCTGGCCATTTCATTCCCAACCAATACTTTATCTCTATATTTGTTTGTGTTGTTTTTGGATTCATTCATCACTTGATTCAAGTATTTTTTCATTTCAAACATAAAGTAACAAAACGATAGTTTTTGAGAGAAAGAGTGAACAAAAAAGATATTTCATTCTTGGAAATTGAAACTATCTCCTTTATTTTGGTATCCAATTGGCAAACCATTTATTTATATTTTCTTAAACTCACGAAATATTTTTTTCACTAATTTGAGTTCTCTTTGCTTATTGTCTCTTATTTTATATATATATTTTATTTGAGTTTTTGTCTGATTTTTTATTTTTCATTCAAAACGATGAAAGAGGAAAATAGAAGATGAAGTAAAAGTAAAGGAAGAATAATAATAAGAAGTAGAAATTCATTGATTGAATTCTCAGTTCAATGGTTTTTGATATTTATTTGCCCAGAGTAATATTTATGGCAGACATTCAATGTCTGTGTATTTTTTAAAAGAGTGATTGGACTCTCTCTCTCTCTCTCTCTCTCTCTCTCTCTCTCTCTCTATCCATTTGTAGAGTACGTGACACACAAATTGAGTTTCAAATCTGTCGTTCAATTGATGGACAGGTTTTTTAAGAGATCGGGAAAAATAAGAGACAAGCCATGACTTGAAAGTGAAAATATTATTTAACAAAATATATCATAATTGAAAATTTGTAGTTAAAAATAGTTACTCCAAATTGTAACTCAAAAATTTTGTTTATAATATATGTGTCCCTTATTTGGTCTCCCAATCGCTTATACATACATACAGATCGATGTGTGAGAGAAATAATAAACTTTTCAAACAAACGATAATTTATTTAATAACAAAACAAATATAATTTTAAATTTAAAACTTTCAATTTTGTGTTACAATTTATTTTGAAATTGAGTTATAATTATATTATTTATAGACTTTGAATTCAAATTAAAATGAAATGATTTATGATCTGAAAAGTTGTAATAAATACAAGTTATAAGTTATTTAAGAAAGTTGAAGACATAATTGAAAATTTATCTCTCGTTTTACTTTTACAGATAAATTGTATTGAAATTATAAAATTCAATTATATTTTTAATAACTATATTATTAATTATCAGTAAAAAGGATCACAAAATAGTAATTTATTACCAAAACTTTGAAAGTCAAATACAAGCACTAGTTTTTTTTAAAAAAATAAACTTATAAATAACTAGTAAAATATTTATTACATATATTTATTAATATAAATAAAAACTTGAATTATGAAATATAAATGATACAAAAAACAATTTAAAAAGTTACAAACAAATGAATACTATTTTTGTAATTATTAATAACTTATTATTGCTTTTACTAAAATCTATTTTAAACAATTTTAGGACCACCTGGACCTCCAGGACCCGCTGGCCCTCCCGGCCGAAAGGTTTGATATAAATCAAAATTATCTTAATTTAATTTTTATAATTTTAAATTCAAAAAAAACTAATTAATAGATAATATATAATACTTATTCTTTGACTTGAAAAACAACTATTTTATTTTATTTTTCATTTATATTTCATTTCCACACTTTCTTATCTCTTGATTTCTATTTGAAAAACAAAATTATTAATTATTGATTTGATTTTTACATAAAAAAATTGTGTGTTATTTGAAATATTATTTTTCCAATTTTGTGAAACCATTTTTCCGATATTATATGTTGTCCTCACATCAAACAAACCCAAAATCCTAAATGTTTTTAAATGTTTTTTATTTGTTATCCATTTATATTACAATAAATTCTTGTTTTATTGTTTTATTTGTTAAAAAAACAAATGAATGATAATTGGCTTCAAAGAGGTTGTGTTATATGTGTTTGATGTTAACCTCTTGTGATGATCAGTGTCATCACAATTACAACCAAATAAATGTTTGAAATGTATGTTTGAAAATGTTTAATCACTTATTGTAGGGCGACGTCGGTATACCGGGCCCTCCCGGCGAACACGGAGAGAAGGGTGACAAAGGGGAAAGGGGTCGTCGGGGTAAACGGGTAAACTAAATTCAAATCTTATAAAACCTTACAAAAGATTGCATTTTGAGTACAAATTTTGGTTTTTTTTAAATTATTTAAATGTATTTTATTTAATTGAAACAATTTTTTGTTTTTATTTTATATTGATAATCACTCTCAGCATCGCAATTGATTCAATTAATTGCATAAATCATATTTCCAGCCATAGATAACAAACATAAATAAAACTTTTTTTTGTACACATATTAATCAAACAAATTGTGGGTTCAATATATATATTTTTTGTTATTTGTATATATGTATCAATATATTTATATGTTTTTTCCTAATTAAATGTACCAGATATAAATTATCGGTACATAATGTGTATATTATGTATAAATATTGTGTGTTATTTCGGAATTAATGGTTATATTATAATTGGAAAAATGGTTTTTTTACTATTAATTGTGTAATTCATTTATGAATATATTTGTGTATTTTCTAACTTATTCTCCTATTCTGTGCTCAACTACTTTCAATCTTCCCTTCTGTATATCTGTAATAACGCGATTCAATACTAATATATAAAACTCTAATAATAAATAATAATAAATGTAAGTAACAAATGCTTTCAATATAAAAAAAACACAAATTCCTATACCTTTCGTGTTTCCCTTACAATACATAACTTTTTATATTATTTTTCATTGTATTTCTCACTTGTATTCTGTGTTATTCTTCTTCCCATCCCATCGATTGACTGCTAAAGAAAAATACAGTTTTTTCTTTTGTCTTCATTTCCCTATTATTATTATTATTACAACTATTATTGCAAATATACTGATGGCGTGAATAGTGTGTTGAAAACAATGATAATACATATATTTTATATATATTATATATTTGCATGCATTTGTCGGTCAAATTTCTTGGGGAATATTCTCCGATATATTTAATGACATTTATGTATGAGTTTATTGAGATGTTTAGCGAGACTTTTTCATCTTTTTTTCAAACATTTCAGTAGACATTTTCATTTCCAACGTCAGGTATTTTATAAATGAAAATATCATTAGTTTTTATGGGATTTATACTAAAATTCTATTACATTTATCATATATTATTTTGTGAGCAAATATATACATTTGGATAATTTATTTTTATTATAATAGACTTTAGCAATGTTATTTTATGTATCTTTTATATTATATAGCTTTATTAAGTACAGTATACGTGTCTATAATATACTTTTGAACAGTATATATATTTTTCATAGAGATTTATAGAGTTTATATATATATATATTCTGTATATTATTAACAAATAATAATCGTTTTGTAGTAATTCAAGCGTTTCTTTATCTCTTATTTATAGAAATATTACTTTTTGTAAAATACTTTTTCTTTTTTTAAACAAATGTTTAGTAAATTTTTAGTTTATTTTTTGCAATACATTTGCTTTCAATTTTTACGCTTGAGTTTTAGTCGCCGAGAGAGTGAAAACTCATGTGTTTTTTCTCTAAACTTTTCTAGTATTTTGCAAAAGTATACGAAAAGAAACATAAATAAAAATGTAAAATATATTTATTTATTTTTTAATCTTTTACTTTACGTTTCAATTCAATTTATGTCTTAATTGTGTTATTTGTTTATTAGACATCTTTTTTCATACATTTAGCGATAATGTGTTACTTTTTATAAATTTATGCTCAAAATACTATTCATCTATTCATTAAAGCAATAATTTTATGAATAATATTAATATAGAAATTAATTTAAAATTATATAAAAAATTATTTTATTAAATTTTCTTTAGCTGTCAATTCAAATTAGTGTCAAAACACTTATTATATGTTTTATTAACTATTTAATCATCAAATAAGTGTTGAATATATGTTACTAAATGTCTTAACTATTTATTACTAAATTTAAATTTTTGATTTATTTTAATTTCTTAATAAAACTAAAAATAATTTTATTTATTATTATTATTTGATTATTTACGAAATCAGATTACTATGCAATCAATTAATTTTTTATTCAAAAATCAAACGATATATATCTAGTCCTTAATCAGAGACTATTAATAGTTTTACTAACTTTATTAGTGACACAGTGTTTGTCAAACAAATACCGGAGCGGTTTGTGTTATCCGAAAATCCAATCTCTTATCCGTTTGATTGACTTTTTTTCTCCTTTTTGATTGATTGCCTAAAAATATATCTGAATTCCTAATTAATGTCACTTAAAGTGTATCTTATTTTCTGATGAATTTTTGCAGTTCAATGCAATACACAACCAAAACCATTGATTGACTTTTTCTTTTATATCTATAACACTGTTTATTAACCCACCAGTCCTTTGACGTCTGTCTCGACTAATATAATGTGAATATTACTAATAGATTAGTTACTTCTTTCCACTAAATTATTAATGAATTTATTTTTATTTATGTCTCAATCGAGTGAAGGAGTTGTAGAGTGAGTGAGTAATTGTAGGATAGATAGACCGACAGACAGACAGATAGAGACCATAGATCGTGACATTAGACATAAATTCTCGTCGGATTAGTGGTAAAAGGGTTTCCAAAATAACTAATTTCCGACACTTTAATCACATTATAAGCACTCGATTCATATGAAAGACAAAACAAAATAAATAAATCAGAAAATAAGATACACTTATAGAGACACTGATACCATCAGACCTTTTGGTTGAGTAAATTTGATTTACTATACATTTTCACTCTCTATTGGGATTAGTTTTAATTAATTATTTGCGTCACACTTTTAGGGCAAATCTGGTAAACCAGGTCTTCGCGGTCTTGAGGGAGGTTTGGGCCCTAAGGGAGAGCCGGGAGATCTCGGACTCACAGGTTCTAAAGGCGATATTGGTTTGCCTGGCACTCAGGGTGAGCGAGGTTTATCGGGTCTAGACGGACTGGCTGGCCCACAAGGACCCCCTGGCCTACCTGGCACTGTCGGCTTACGAGGTACTATATCACCAAATAGTGACATAATAATTGGTAACTTATTTAATAACTACAAATTACAGGACAACCTGGAGATATGGGACCGCCAGGAATGATGGGTCCACCAGGGCTGCCCGGTCCTCCCGGTAAACTTGGCCCTAAAGGTTTGCTATTGAGTTGAAAATTAAATGATTTTTGTTGTTGTTTTAAACATTTGTTTCATGCGTTTAATTAGGAGATCGCGGAGACAAAGGAGACGCATCTGTGAGTTTGACAGCAAATAAAAGTTAATTTGAATTTTTTTAAAAACTAACGATTGAATTGTTGTATTGAATCGCTAGACGTCTCTCGGATTCATGAAAACAGATTACGAAGCGTTTGGCGATAGATTTGAAACCGTCGGACGCCAGGGTCCTCCCGGCCCTCCCGTATGTCATTACAGAATAGTATAATAACAGTAATAATAAACCTTTTTTTCTTAGGGAGAAATAGGTTTAAGAGGTCCGCCAGGTATTAAGGGTGACGCCGGACAAACAGGAGAACCCGTTAGTTATTTTAAAGACAATCTCAATGTAAACTTTTCAACAAAACTAATGATTGATTTATTATCAATTAGGGCGACAAAGGAGACGTGGGTCCAATGGGTTTACCCGGACCTATGGTATATGATTCAAGACACTAAACCATTACAAGAAAAATTTTTTGAATAAGTTTTACTGATTTTTATCTGTATTTGGTGTTTGACAGGGCATGAAGGGTGAGCCAGGAATTGGCACCACTGACCTGATGGTATGAAAATACACACACAAAAAATCAAATCAAAAATAACTGCTGCTATTTATTTGATGTGTTTGTCCGCTAATAATAATAAAATTAATAATAATAATAATACTCATCCATGTCTTCGTGAATTTTGCCAACAAACCTAAACTAAAAAATGCATTTTTGTGTCCAAATACTAAAATTTAATTGTAATTTAATGATTGATTTTTTTAAACGCATATCGCTTTTATATTATTTAAACATAACTTTTTTTTATTTCTCACTTTTAATTGATGAGAAATGATGAGAAATATTACAATTAATTTTTAAATACATTTTTTAATTTATAAATATATATATATACACTTTAATTATACATAATATTAATTATGCATTATATTGTATCATTAGATCATTTTATTTACATATGAATATAATTAAATATGAAAACACAATTTATTTGATTGATTTAAAAAATACAAATTGAATAAATCCTAAATAAAAGTATATTCAATTAAAACTAAATTTTATAACGCAAACTACAAATGCCTAACTAATACAATAACCGGTGCTGAGAGTGTGATTTCAAATAACTAATTCTAATTATTTAATTGTTTGTAAAAGTTTTTGGTTGTTTGTTGGTTGCATATTATGTTTTGTATGCACTGTTTGTTTAATTTGTAAATTATTTAATCAATTTGTTATATTTATAACCATTTCCTATGAGGAATATAAGTGAAAAGCATTGCAATTGTATGATATTGTGGTCATTCTTAGGGGACGCCCGGTTTGGACGGAATCAAAGTATGGCAAACATTTTATATACATTTATTCAATTTTAATTTATTACATAATTTTATTATATATTTATTACAATTTAGTTTTTACAATACTTTTAAATTACGTACGAAATTGTGATAAACATATATCAAATATCAAATGATTTTCACAGAATTGGTATTTTATTTATTGAAAAATAGCTTTATTTTAATTATTGAGTTTAAGAAAGATATACATTATTTTGTTATACAATATAAATTATATGATATTAATAATTGAAAGTTTATTGTTATAATTTATTACTTATAAACAACTTTATCAATAGTTATCAATAATTTTACTTATGATTAAGTTTTTAGATTTGATAGTTTAGGTTAAACTTTGTATGTTATTGTTATATCCGGGTATTTCTTAGAATTACACTGTAATTAATTGTTTTGTATAGTATTTTGTTATCAATTTAATTCTGGTTTTGCTATTTTATTTCATTATTATATGATTTATTATGTATATCTCAATAATGGTAGTGATGATTGCTTTACAATATCGTACGGAGTTTTCAAACCAATATATTCATTATTAAATTTATTTTGAAAATAATTTCACAATTAATATTAATAAGAAATTAATTGAAACTTATAAATAAATAAAGTTTAATTGTATTATATATTCACTATAAAAGGGAATGATAGGTGAAAGTGGACCGCGTGGTGAAAAAGGTGAACCAGGCCTACCTGGAACTGATGGCATACCCGGCTTTCCGGTTCGTTCAAACTAAACCAAAAAACCAATCCAAATCCAATCAAAAACACTACTCCGATCACAAATTACTACTTTCTATAAGTCTATCATTTACTTTGTTTTTAAACAAATCACACGACAGATCCCGATGATATGATGATTATATGACCACAAACTATCATCATTTGCAAAATGCTTTTTTGTTTGTTTGTTCGTTTAATTTTAATTTTTGTCGTTTTTATATACACTTTTAATTTATTTTAAAAAAATATTTGTCGCCCAATACTGACAATTGATAACCAATTATAATTGTACTTTCTCATTTTTTAATATATGTATATATTGTTGGTGCCAAACAATAGGGTCCAATTGGTCAGATCGGAAATCCGGTAATTTATTGCTCTCTTCTCTTTTCATTACTTTTGTATTTTTGAAAAACAAAAACTTCATTACTATTCATATTCACTCTCTTCCTATTCACATAACAACTTTCAATTCATTTTCATTTATTTAAATTGTTATATGTTTTGACAAAATAACAAAGTTTTTGAAAAAAAATTCAATATAAAACTTAAACACTAATTAATCGTATGCTGCATGGTATGCACTAATCAACTTAATACACAATGCATACATACATTTATTATGCAAACTAACAAACATTAATTTAATTTAATAAACACACATACAATTGTAATATAATATAATTAAATTGGTTGCGATTTTTTATTTTATACTTTTTTTCTTACTTTTACTTTTTTTTTGTTATTAGTTTTCCTACTCATTAGTCTGTAGACAACATAATATATTAAATGAAATATATTTGCATAAGTTTTCAATTTTGTAATTTCTTTCAAGAAGTTTTTTTCTTTTACTTTAAATGTCCCATTCATTCATTCAGTCATTTATTTAAATATTATAAAAGTTTTATTTGAATTTTACTGTAATTGCTTTTTTTGTATTTAAAAAAATCATATGTTAGTTTAGTTTAGGTTTTAGTGGTTTTTATTTGTTTTTTATTTTCTGTTCCACATTATTATTATTATTATTATTATTATTATTATTATTACTTTTATATTATCGTTAAGACTTGTCTTTAAATGAATTATTATTACAAGAGATTTTTGGGTTTGATTTCTTCAACAAATATATATTGTTTTTTGTTGTTTTTTCTTTTGTTGGTTTGTTTATGCGTTAAAAAAAATAAAGTAAAACAAAACAAAAAAATATATTTAAAAAATCATTTTATTTCAATGAGTTAATGCCTAGAAATAGCAAACAACAGACAAACCTTTTCATTATATATTACGAATGGTTTTCTCTAAACGAGTAAATGATTTAATGATTATTTAGTTTTTTGTTTTTGTTATAAGTTTGACTTCAAACTTTGAAGCGAAACTTTAAATTAACTGATTTCTGTTTTGTGTTTAAGTTCAGTAATTTACTACTGATTTTAAACTAAAAATATAATTTAGTATATTTTGTTTGCTATAATTAGTTGTCACACATATTAGCATACAAACAAAATATACATGCACACATATAAGTGTCTCCTATTTTTAGGCAATAAATTTTTAAAGTAATAATTTATTTGATATATCAAACAAATATAATTAATTTGAACGTAAAATTCAGGGCAAAGCCGGCCGTAGAGGTGAGAAGGGGTCGATAGGAGAGAAGGGCGATAAAGGAGATCAGGTATATAATGGACATGCATTTAGACATGTTTCTGTATATTCATAAATGTATAATATTATGTATATATTTCCTTGTTTGCAAACCTCTTCAAAATGTACTAAACTCAATGTCGTTTAATTATTTCAATACAATTTCAACGCTAAACTTTAACCTAAATATCTGTGTGTGATAGGGTGTCCCTGGACTGGATGCCCCCTGTCCTCTAGGGGTAAGTTTGTCTCTCACTCTCTAATTGTTAGACAAACTCTCAGAGTGCTATCGACGCCAACACTCAAACCATATTTAATATGTTATTAAGTGTCGGGTATATATGGGGGTAGACCTACAGCCAAGTGGTTGGGTTTTTAGGTGTGTGTGTGTGTGGTGTGGGGGCACTCTGAGTGGTAGCCAATACTTGTATCATATCGTATATATAATGACCAAAATATGAATACATTTGATAAACATTTTGCTGTAATCTTCTAAACGCACACTTGAATAGGTCGACGGACTACCGCTGCCGGGCTGTGGCACCAGACTATTACCAGGAGTAAGTCCACTGCCAATCTACCCATGATTACACATAACTTTAAATAAATAGTACATACAGTTATCATATAAATATATATATATATAAGTATCGGATCATTTTTATTTACATAAAATAGTATTTTTTGAGATAACAAGTACATCGAAAACATGACAAATATACATATAAAATAAGACACACAAGTGTTTTGGAGTAAATCTAATTTTGATTTTCTTTTATGATTATCTGAATGGTTAGGCACCGCAACCACCGCCAGCGCCCGACCCGCTTAACCGAATGTCTTACCGCTAACGCTGTGTTAACCGCTAACTAATCATTAATTTGTATATCAATTTACTAATTGAATAACACATATCCGTCAGAATAAACAATAAATTTTTATAATCATAATAATAAACTAATAAAATTAACTGCCATTTACTAAATTTAAAACCAAAAAACAAACAAAATCTCATACTAATAAAAATAAAATAAACCATGCTAATATTTATAATAATAATATAAAAATATTTTAAAAATGTGAGTGCTACTTTTTTTTGATAACCTTCTAATTGTGTACTGTTTTCGATTAGTTTGTGAACTGAAAATAAAATTTACTCTCTCTCTCTCTCTCTCTCTCTCTCTCTCTCTC
>JAQIWK010000111.1:0-23908 GCA_034695265.1 Dissorhina ornata | reverse complement strand
AATGTTTGTTTTTTAAATATGAATATTTATCAATTTAATATTAATTATTTAATAAATTTAAATATTTACATTTTTGTAAATTATATTTAAATTATTTAGAAAAACAAATAATAATAATTTTTAAAATTAATAATTTAAATAATTTTTAACATAAATAAAAAAACTAAATATTAAATAGATAGAAATTAAAATTTATTCAATAAATTAGTTAATTTAAAAACTGGTACAATTTTTATAAATATAATTTTAATAGTATAATCAATTTGTCTAGTTAAGTAGCTTCAAGTTATAAGTTTTTTGTTGTTGTTATTTAATAATTATGATTAGTTATACAATATTTGATTATAAGTTTATCATTTTGTCTAACAATTATACAATAATATTAATATAATTTAATTAAAATTTGATTTTCTATTAATAATACTCCCATTTGTCACATAGACATTGCTGAAGGACATCTTTTTATTTAAAATATATATAATAATTATATTTTTTGGAAATGTTTCAAAAATGTATTAAATAAGTCAATGATTTGTTTCAATGCAAAACCATTTTAATTATTTTGAATATTTGCAAAAGTAATTAATTTTTAAATGAAAATTATAACAAAAAAATTATTATAATTATCAATTAAGTTAATTAAATCAAAATAAATATTTAAAAATATAAATGTCAGCAATTCACAAAAATGCAAAATGTTTAATTATATAAATTTAAAAACTATTATTTTCAAATAACATATCAATAAATATTATATTGTTTATATATTTAAAATAAACACAAAAAACAACGTTAAGTAGAAATGCAGATATAATAAAGTTAATGGAGTTTAAGTGAAGTTCAAAATTATTCCTATAATTGTTTGTCATTTTCTATTTTTAACCAAAAATTTTTTAATAAACATTAGCGTAAAGATTGAAAACAGAGTACACAGATATCTATAAAGATTTATAAAGATATATATGTAATATAAGTATCAAATATATTTGGTTTCTTTAAAGCAAATCATAATTAAATTAATATTTATAAAAACTTTTTTTTGGCATAAGTTTATCTGAAAATTGAAATTTAATGTATTTTTCGAGTAAATAATTTTCAATTAAACGAAACTAAAAAAACATTGATTAATGACATTAAATATTGTCAGAGGAAAACGAAAATAACAGTCAGTAAGTCTTTAGTTAAATCCCTTTTATGTTTTGTTAGATCATTGAGTGGCTGTGTATTGAGACGTACAGTACCTTTAAGATGTGATACCAAAGAGAGAGTGAGATTTTTGTTATCTTCACACGTGGTCTCCAAACGAAACACTGAAGTGAGTTATTGTTAGCAAACTCTGTATAATCATCGGTAGTATTATTATTAACACAACAAAGAGATTACTTAAGAGAGTCGGTCGCTCTACTTATTACTCCATAGCTATAAACTATAAGACCTTTATTCTCATATTAATTACATGAACCAGAATTTTATTTATTTTTTTACTTTAGATAAATATTTTTACGTAATTTTATCTCTTTATTCGTGTAATGTCTTCACAAAATTTTTTCAAGAATTCAGTAAAAAATATTAAATTTTAAATTAAGAAAAATAATTACTTTGAAGATATTAACAAAATAAAAATTATTCGCAATAATTTATAAGTTTTAAAACCAAACCAAAAGCAACAACAAAAATAAATTGATTGATTCAATCGCAATTTTGGTTGACTCTCCTCATTGGAAACCATGACATTCAGAATATTAACTGTTAATTAAGTTTAAAGTGAAACTCAATTATTATTGACAATAATTATATGCCGTGCTATGTGTGTAGCTATTGGTCAGCAAAATGTGTATCTTATATGGCCATTGACTATATAATAAGCTACCGATCATTAATCGTCCCAATAATATAATATTTAGCAGAATTGCAATCAAATTAACTTTTTAGTAATTAGAGTTAACAAACATCTAAGCAAACGATATTGTGCTTAGTATTTATGAAACGATAGGCCATATATTTGGCAAATAAATTACATCAGAATTTGGGCCGTCCATCGGATGCTTGAGTGGAAATAAGAGGGGAAATCAAACATTCAATCATATTCTCATAACTTATAATTTCGGATAAAAACACCAAAAAATGTTTTACTTGTAAAAAATAATATTTTGTTGAGCTTCAGGGATAGTATTGGTTGCACTCATAATATTATGTGATATTCTGTAAAGTCTGTGACTATAACTATACCACACCTGCATATCATCGTAAATAGTGTATATACTGTATGGTGTGTTAGGATAGCGAGTGCTAAACGAAACAGAGAAGAGTTTTTGTTTAATTATAGGTTTATCTTAGAAATAAACGTTTGAAAACTGTTTGTATAAAACTAATTAAAACTCTCTTTTAGTTCATCTCAGAATCGCTTCTAAAACTTCCACTATATCTGCCTTTCTATGCAATTCATCAAATATTTTACAGTCTCTCTCTCTCTCTCTCTCTCTCTCTCTCTCTCTCTCTTTGGCACTCGCCTTCTCTCTCTCGGAGTCTCTCTCCAAACAAATGTATTGAATAAATGAATGAAATGAGTGGACGACGAAAGACTCTATACAGCCATAGATGTAATGTTTAGTCAAAACATAAACTTTTTTGTGTATAATTATTCACTCACTTGAATGATATAAATCTTTTATTGTTAAAACAAACGCTAAACTGATTCACAAAATTCTTTTATTCTGATTACTTGAATTGAAAATATATATTTTAAAATAAATACATTATCTCATTTTAATATTATTGTTGATTAATCACATAATTAAAGTCATTTTCACAATGAATGCACATTCTTTGTGTTGTAATAAAATGCATTTTTATAACATTTAAAAAATATAAATTTATTTAAATCTTTGCTTTTATTCAATTGAATTGCAATTGAAGTTAAGGATTGTATAAATAGATATGACATGAGATGAGAAAATGAGCAAAAAAGAGGAAGATCTTGATTTTATTTATGAAAAAGTTAACAAAAAAAGTTAAGCTAAAAATAAATGAGAGCGAATACAAAAAGTGTTATCTTTATTAATATATAGAGAGAAAAATGTTATGAACAATGATTAGGTGTTTATTGTTGAGTTGTAATCACGTGGGAGTGAGTTATTGAATGATCCACTTCTTAGGCATGATATTCGAGGTTCAGATGAAAAGACTGTTTGGTAACTAATATATTGTTTGCAAACATTATATAACCGGAAGAAATGGAAAAAAGAGAGGGACGAGAGATAAATAGTGGATAATATTGGAGTTTATTGTATGGAGTTTTGTATTTTGTGTTCACTATTATTAGCGAAAGAATTGTGAAATGAATTGAAAATAATAGACAAATAAAGAGTGAGAGCCAGAGCTGAGAGAGAGAGAGAGAGAGCGAGTGAGTGAAAGTGAGGCGAAGTAATGTGATGTGAGGCCACATTGGTGTTAGTGTGAGACATTGGTTTGGCTGGTATTAAGTGGAGCGGCAAACAAGTCAATTGATTTATGTGGTTGTCGTTGGTCTCACTTTTGGTGGATTATTGTCATAACTGGGTGTCGGTCTGTGACACCACAACTCAGGCCAACCGCGACTGGCGTTGTCTTTCAATTGCTTTTTGTTAATGCCTTTTGGTTTGACTCGATTGCACAACCAGTCAAACAATGCACTCAATTTATATTGTAATCTATGAAACCAATATATTTTGTCTTAAAAGCAAATTGATATAAATGGGCCATAGTTTGCCTTTCATAACACCATACGTCTCACTCATAATAGCCATATCAGTAATACTTGACCCAACCATACCATACCATACAATATCATTGGCTTTTATGCCTAACATATCGGTATAACGGTCATCGAGTGAAATGACACACCAGTCTATGAACTGCTGTCACAACTGAAATAAATACTATAAGAACTGAAAGACTGGACTGCAATCTAATACTTATTTATTGCTCTCATTTTGTCATATATTCTCGCCTTTTATTCCGTTCACTAAATTCTCTTATTTTTCTCCAAATTATTATTATTATTATCACTGTTTGGAGTCATATTCGCAAACTTTGTCATTAATTTACTCATTCAATTAACTTCACTCTTTCTAACCGTATGGCACAACCAAAGCCTCAAATCTTTATATTACTCTATTGTTTTTATTTTTATATTATATACACATTTTATAAATTGTTATTTATTTTGTTTATTAAAGTATCACTAATTAATCTTTTTTCAAAAATATCAATAAAATAAATATTAGCTAACAATAGACTATTGGAAATATAATTTAAATTTTAAAATTAATTTTTATTCAAACTAATGAATATATTAGAATTGAATTACTTAAATTGAAATATGTTCAAATTACAAGTGTAATGTATTAATAGATATTTAAAAGAAAAACAGTTAATAACATACAATTAGTGAAGAATATGATAGGTTTTGGTGTTCACTTAATCGAGTTGTTGTGTTGATTACAATTGTTGATCACATAGTGGTGTAGTGATTGACGGCCACAACCTCTGTTTGGTATATACTTTGATATATTGATGAATAGAAGAGAACAGTGTTCATCTGCAGCTGTCAGTCCATCTCAGTTCCCAAATCGCATTAACAGACATTTAATTTGTTGTTTCAAAGCTATATAGTTATGATGAATAATAAATTCAAAAACTAATTTTTGTGAAAACGATACAAAACATCAATGAAAATAGAAATAGTGAACTCACAGAAGAAAAAAAGAGAACTATATTTTAATTAAAAAAAAGTTTTGAGTTGAGTCTAACTGTTTGATGGGCTGACTGTTTTGCCAGTACATGCCTTCACTTGTGATTTCTTTTGTCACTTATGTTTCTCTATGTTTCTGTATGTTTCGATAGCTTTAGAGAAAGAAAAAGATCGTGAAATAAATGATTTGTAGCCATCATTTGCCTCTCAAGAGTATAATTCTTTTATTTAGTGATGATTTTGAGTTAAAGAGTCAATCACTCAAGTGTTGGCTTACAGTTGGCTTTCAATAGCTATTTTGAGTGACAGTTCACGATAACTTGTTTTCTACATTTCATTGCTTCTCTAATTTAATACAACTAAACAACTGTTCACTCGATTTGCAGTATTGTTTGCACTTATTTATGCATAACTTGTTATTAATAGTATTGCTTCACATTTTGCTGCTTTCTTTTTTGTTGAACATCCAAATTGAAAGATATTTCTTGAAATGTTGTAAAAATCTCTTTAAATGTTTTGATGTTTCAAATGAAAAATATGCTAATCTATAGAAGCCGTCAATTAAAATGTTGACTTCACTCACAAATTGTTTTCTGAATTTACTCAACAAAATGAAACAAAATGTTTTTTAAATAATGTTTTTTAAATGAAAATATAAATTACAAACAACTCAAAAGTCTACAAAAGATAATATAACTAATAATAATAGTAAGCATTTGAATGATTTGATGAAATGATAGAAAAAGTATGTTTAAATAAAAAAATAAATTTTTAATTTGTATGCAATGACTAAAATATAAAATGATTAAAATAAGAGCCAAAAATGTCTTTTGTATTGTTAATGGCATTCATTGTACTCATAGTATTCATGACTCTTAATGGGAACTGTTATCTAATGGTTGTTTGGGATAAAAGCCACATTTCACACTTGCATACAATCAAATTAGATTTAATATACATTTAATGTTCAGTAATGGCTTGGAGTGTATTAAATATGGTGCTGATGTGGTGATTGTCTGGTCCTATATAGAGGGACTGGATCACGATTGGTGGAAGTGTGGTTCACCTCAATTGGTCGTCCAACTCATCCAACACACACTTAAACATATAATTTAGGGGAAAAGAGAAATGCATTAGAAGGGGACGGAAGGGACAGATATAAATGAAAAGTGCACCGGAGAGGCAACGCCCTGCTATCGGTTCCATTAATTATATTAATTGTAATCCGAAACTCGTAATATAACTCCACCTCAACAGCACGACTTACACAACACATCAAACTGCTGGTGTCTGTCTGTGTATTCATACCATTTCGCATACATTTTCATACCTCATGTATACCTCTCGGACCGCTTCGATACCCTCCTCTATCTGTACCCCGACTCTGCTTTTTGATGGTCGCTTACATTTGTTTGCCCACAAAACATCTCTCCTCTAGCCATCTACACATAACTTTATATGATTGTCCCTCAAAATGGTCACGACTACCAGCATATATACCCAGAATCAAACTTATATCACATCATATTTTATATAATAATGATTTAATTCATATTTTGCCCAAAATTCTCATTTTTTAATATTTTGTTTCACATCGCATAACATCCTATCGTTTCATTGCCTCAAACTATTCCCCAAAAACATTACATTCAACACAATAAGTGATTAAAGCATTTCTAATCATTACTTCAGTTCATATATATTACATGAACTCTCAATAAAGTTTCCCTTTAATTGGTAGACAAATACTGTTTTTATGGGAAGTTAGACGAGAGAGAGAGAGAGAGAGAGAGAGAGAGAGAGAGAGAGAGAGAGAGAAGATAATAATCTGCTAATACAGCATCGATCGGATCCATGTTTTATGTTTTTTAATAGTTTTCCCCAAAAAATAGTGAATTTATTGCTTACATATTGTGAGACAAGTTGTATGTGATGTGAACGCAAGTAATCTATTTATTTCTGACAGTTATTTAATTGTGATTCCGCCTTAATTATACGTTTGTTGTGCTCTCCATCTATTTGGTCCAACACTCAAATGCAGACTATTTTCTCATTTAGACTTTTCTACCAAAATATTTAAACAATGTTTCAATGCTTTCATTGTATTCTTTAATAGACTTTATTTTTTGTATGAATTAAACATTTACTTATTTTTATTATGCATTTAAATCTATAATAAATTATTTTAAATCATTTTCGTATATTTAAGACAAATGATTATTAATTTAATTGTAATTTAAATCACATTTATTTAAGAAATAGTTTACAAAGAAAACTGTTTGTGAGGTCTGTATGTATATTGTTTTGATGCATACCAAATAAATTAATAAAACTTAAATTAAATTTTATTCAAAATTATACAAATGTTTTATAAAATATAATTTCAAGTTGTTTTTTATATGTTTTAAAATTTATACAGAATATTACAAAAACTAAATAAACATTGATATTTAATATTATTAAATTAATAAGCATTAAAATAATAATAAAAGATTTGTTATTTAATATGTTTGAAAAAATTTTTAATAGTCATTAATATAATAAAAAATAAAGTTTAAATTAATAGTTTTTAATTTAAGGAAATACAAAAAAATCTTGTTTTATTATGAAAATTATTTTATATTTTTGTAAATTTATTTAAATTTATATTTTATTTTATAATTTTGTTTTTTATTAGATAATTAATTCTTTTGTCATAAATTTAAAGGTATATAATATTACCTGAGGTCATAACAAATCGATAGAAAGCAATCAATTCTAATGTTTATTAATTTTTAATAAAATTTTTAATTATAAGTTGCAATAAAAATGAGCCAAGAATTTGATTTAAGATTTATTATTTGAAGAAAAAAAGAAAATTATTATTACATAAATGTAGAGTTAGATTAGAAATATGCCTTTTTGTACATGTCATACACTAAAAAACCTGTCATATAATGTATATTCAAATTTATTTATTTAAAGGCATATATAATAATAATAATATATATACCTGAAAAAAGGCAACAACAGAATTAGCCATGTCTTTTATATATGATATATAAATATATAATAATATTATATATAGTTATTCAGTAAACGTGTATATATTTATAGGAGGTTCTCATTAATTAATCTTTTTTAATAAATTTCAAATAAAAAACAGTTGAATAAATTTCTTAAAGCTTTTTAAAGGTTATTAACGTCTGTACCAAACTGATTGGTGCTTCAATCTTGGCTATACTTTGCCTGAATTGGCTCATTTCTAAGTCACTAATTATAGTTTCTCATCAATTTTTGTCCATTTATTAGTTGATAATCGCATCTAATTTATTGATTATAAAATATTATATTTTAAATTTTAATTTTACATTAATATTGGTGTTTATTTTATATATATATTATTAAAATGTGGTTTTAAACCATCAATTATTAGCTAACCTTTAGATACCTTTGTAAACATAAATTCATTCACAAAGACATGTAATCACAAAATTATTGTAAAAATAGATATTTGTCTAGTTTTATATAAATATAATTTTATTCAGTTTCAAATAATAGCCTATTAAATTTTATTATTATTATTATTTAGCCAAAAAATAAAATGTTTTGCTTTTATAAAAACAAGTAATTTATTTTTTGGCAACTATTCCTATCCATTTAAATCATAAAAACATAGCATTGTATCAAAAAGCCTATTGCTTTTATAGTAAAGCAATAATATTATGAATTATGACATAAATAGAGGCGAAAAGAGAAATTGGTTTTGATATGCAATTGATATAAAACTCGTGGTATTATATGATTTGAATAGTGTTAGTGTGTTGTGAGACACTTAGTTGAGTGCAATATGAGTCTTATTTTTAAATCTAACAAAAAGAATATAAGCGTTGAAGAGATTAGGAGTGAAAATACATTTTTTGAAATGCAAACGAATAGCATTAAAACGAGTATACAGTGGAATAGCATTAGAAATAACAAGCAAAAGCCATTTACTTGTGCCGCACAACACAACACACAATTCACAAAATATTGTAAATTTAAAATTCTGATTTTAAGGATCACTTCCCCACTTGACTGACTCCTAACATCAATTTATTGTTTCTCCTATTATTCATTATTTCTCTATCAATCGATTCTACTTATCTTCTAAACTCTCTCTCTCTCTCTCTCTCTCTCTCTCTCTCTCTCTCTCTTATTTACTCACTCACACATATAACAGTTTATAATAGTAGTTATAATAGTTATGTCTTAATATAGTTGTCGAAATAAATTGAGCAATAATTAAAGATTTGTGATATATTTTGTTTTATATAAATTGTATAACTTTACTGAACAATAATCTGGTACATCTGGTGATTGACTAGTGAATAAATTAAATAATTGTATGTTTAAAGTTATAATTGTGTTATATTGTGTCAAAAAAATAGGTAATAAAAAAGTAAATAAAATAAATGAGAAACAAGCATTTATTTAATATGTTTGTAAACTAAGGTTTTTGTTGATTTAAATATTCATTAAATAGAGCAAAGAGTGTAATATTAGTGATATTGAGTTGAATTAATCAATTGAGAGTACATTTGATTATATAATAAAGTGTATATATAGTATGGAAAGTAAAGAATAACAGATCGTAACGTAGAGTGAGATATGGTTTGGAGAGATAGTTAAGTGAAACCATAAAACATTAAAATGAAATTCTGAGAAAAACATAACATTAGTTCATTGAATGAGATTTCGTGTTATTTATTGTTTTCGCTAAATAATAGTCTTTTTGATGCGAAATGTTGTCTATTCTGTGCTATTCTGTGGAGTATTGCTCTATAATGTCGAGTGAAATGGTTATCCCATTATTAATATAAGTTGCAGTTTAGGGCACAATAGAGAGAAATATAAAAGTAGTGTTTAATGCGTTTAAATGTTGAATGCGATGCATCACAACATCAGATATGGTGCCAAAGATGAGAGTCAGTCGTAATGTTGGTAACAGTGCTCACAGTATAAACCAAATTGATATAATAGAAGTGAATTTCCACTTTTGCACTGTTATCACAAGCGCTCAAAAGTCAAATTTTGCATAAAACCATTACCATATGCTTCATAATGCTTCTCTATGCCTTATATCGCAATCTTTTTCTTTCTTTCTTTTGTGCTTTGAGTCTGTATTGCAATACAGATATGTGTTTTACTCTCTCAGTTCAGCTTATCGTTGAGAGCACACCGTTTTTACAAACTTCTTATCTCATTGGGTAAGTGTATAAATGTGTGGCATCTGCACAATCACCACAACATCCACTTCACATATACATCCATATATCCATCCATACACTCATCCAAACACTCATTCATACATACATACCATATAGCATATACCAAACCCATCACTACTAGATGTATACTACTCTACCACTCTATCGGCTCAGTTATATGGCATTGCAATGCATTACCAATGGTTAGTAATTGTTTGAAAGCACAAAGAGTTGCTCTTAATTTGTTTGAATGCTGTGTTATGTTTAAAGCTATAGTAGTGTTGCCACACATTAACATTATGATCCACTTAACACTTAACACTCACTAGAATTTAATCCAAATTAATGATGAATGAGTTGCGAGTAAAACATTTAATTAATTACTAGTAATTATAGTTAGAAATAATTACATTTAATGCAACTTATGCTACAATGAAATGCATTTTCAAGTCAACATTAGCAGCAAAGAGCGAGTCCTGCATCCGTGTAATAATGCAATACATGTTAAATCATTCAAATAAATTGCTCTCACTTTACAACTACAACTCTCTCGGAGATTCATCCCAACAAATTGTACTCTTGTTTACTAATGTTTTTGCTTATTCTTCAAACCTTTAAGTCACACCTAATGCCATGATTTGCATTAAAATATGATTTGGCTTCTGTTGAGTCATAATCTAATTAATTTTCAATCAAAAATCATTTCTCGTTTGAAGACTCGCATCACTTCACAGCAGGCTTTCGCTCATTTCAATGACAACAATATTATATAATTTATATATTATTGAAAATTTTACTCCAACTCCAGTGCCCTAATCCTATGTCCAAACCAAAATTGTTAGTTATATTGTATTTAAATATAATATTAACAATTACTTTTATATAACATAAATAAAATTAAATCTCCCATAAAATCTATTATTAATGTATTTATAAAGTCATTCGTAAATTTTATACAATCAATACATTAAAATATACAGTATTGTATAATTATTGAAACAAAAATAAAATAATTATATATATATATTTTTAAATTTATTATAAAAAGTAATTATTATTTATAAAATATAATTACAATATATAATTAAGTAATTAAATGTTAAAAATTTGTCAAAATTGTCGGAATAATAAAATAGTTGTATTTAATGTGTTTGTCAAATGTAAGGGCAGATAATAAATGAATTTAAATTGTCTGACATAACAATAAACGGCAGTGTTGTCTGCGCTGCCATACAATAGTTATTATATTATTAATATTTAATCTCGCAGTTGTGTAGATGGCCTGGAGGTATATGTTTGCACAGGTAAGTCAGATATTAAAAAAATTTAGTCTATTTATATAAACATAAGGCAACACACAATGTATAAGTGAAACTGAGACTCAAAGCGTAACGATTACTCGTTAATAGTTTGTTTGGTACCAAATATTTTGCTATAAATTAAAGCTTAAGAAAAATGAGAGTTTTTTCTAATCATCAATCATTTACCATAAAAATAGTGGTATAGTAGTGATGGTGTGGTGCTGTCCCCATACAATGGGCTCAAACAATATGAGTCTTACAGCACACACCAGACAATTACATTGGCATTGGGAAAGGCATTGGGTATAGCATTGCATCTCCCAATTTCTTTAGCGTTCAGATAATTTTTATTTTAACTTTCGTTTTGAATCCAATCTATCAATAAATAAATTCTTCGCTTTCTTCTAATCATAAAAATAACTATAATTATCGCAAAAACTTATTTAAAATAATTTCTTTGAAAATATAGAAAAATAAATTAATTTTTCTTTTTAAAAATAGCTTTTTTACTGATCATAAAAAGGTGATACTAAAAATGAATTTTTTGAGTATTTTTTTTGTAGAAAAATAGGGACAAAATCATGGGAACTCCGTATTATTGATAACACATTCATATTGAAATGAGAAGAGACCCAAACTTAGCACTAAATTTCCTTAAACTTACTGAAGAAGTATTTGAATCAAACATTTTTATATTCATTTGTCAGAAGTCATAGTTATTGAAATGCATTCAAACATAGTGTAAAACATCGACAGATGGTTTGCTTTTTTATATAATATATCCTTATCCTTATCGGTCATATCATTGATTGGGCGCTCCATTACTGACACGTTGTGTACGACTGTGACGGGGGAGACATACAACTAGACGACAATCGGTCCTAAAAAACTCAGACTCATATTCAATAGATTTGAACACATTTGACAGGTTTATATGAATTAAAATAAAGTTTATATACATTTTTACCATTCATTGTCTAACAGATATTACTATTCAATATATAAAGTTATATCAAATATTGTTATAATTCACTAAACGTTGGGTGAAAAAAGCTATTTGCAACTACAATGCGGCTACGGCTTATCGCACTTTTACCTTTCAGTGGAAAAAATAGACAAAACTAACTAAAACTCACTGTTGAATGTGCGCTCGGTTTGGGTGTAGTATAGCTAAAGGCATTGTTTCAAACAATATATATATCATATCAATATTTGCTGTTTTATATATGTTTTATATAATGTGGGGTAAAATTAATATAAGAAAAGGTGCAGCGCTGGTAAAGCACACACTGGTATTATAAAAAAGAGATGGTATAGCTAGATGTTAGGAGGATGATAGAGTAGTTGGTAGAGCGCTGACAGTACAGCATCCCATTGCCTCAAAGAATTCATTTCCTGAATTCATGTTTAATCGATGAAGTGTTTGAAACATTTGGATGTCTGCTATGTATATAAATACATACTTTTTTGTGTCCATTTATTTTAATGCCACACAAAACTATTGCCGCTATTGTTACCTAAAAGGGCGTCAAAGCGCTACAAATAATACAAAGATATTAAGAATTGATATATAGTTTGTAATGTAATCATACAAGTATTGTAGAAAAGGGGATAGCATATAATATGTGCTCCACACCCCACCCAACACACACATCCTTTTGTATTTCATTTCTTCATTACATTTATTTCTATTTGCATTTTGTTATCACTTTGTCTGAAGTTTTTTTTTTATATATTTTCGCTGCATTTATTAAATGTCACTTTTTTTGTTCAAATAATAATAGTTATGTGAATATTAATATAATATATTTATATAAAGTTAATATAAATGTGATGTTCATATGAATATAAGTAATATTAACACAAAAGTTTAATATTAATACCGTTTTTAGTGCACGTAATCGTTGTTTTACTCTCTCATCTCTCTCTCTCTCTCTCTCTCTCTCTCTCTCTCTCATTCTGTAGATTAAAAAACTATACTCTTTAGAGAATACATACAAAACTCATTGAAAACCGAATTCTGTATTTTTATATATATATAAACACAACTCTAATGTTATGGAAAAACATGCAGTCATTAGAAGCTCTTTTTATCCCTGCGTTTACTCTAACAATTCATTACTATTTTCCCATCAAAACTCAATTCTTGGGTTATTTTTTTACAATTTTTAATTTCATCATTAGTTTTGAGGCAAAAATTAATGTTTTGAAATCTAGTCTTAATATAATTTTCATCTCTTTTTAATTCAATCAATAAATTCTCTCCACTTTTTTACACTCAAAAAAATGCTTTAAAATGAGTTTTGAAACAAATTATTGATCCAAACATTTAAATCAATCTTTTTATTCGTATCATTAAATCATTTAATTTAAAGATATATTTTAAATAAAAGTTATTTAAATACAGTTAAAACTTGAGAGTTACTTGTTTTTTATTTACAATAAATTTATCAACAAAATGAACAAAATTTTATATTTTACAATTAATTTAGTAATTTATGCATTTAAATAAATTAAAATTTATACTTAAATTTATTCATAAATATACACATTTTAAACAACTATTAGATCCGACTATTAATTGTTAAATTTATAAAATTTTTAATTTTTATTAAAAAGTGGTTGAACTGACTGTTAGGTCCAAAACGTGTTAAACGTATTTGTTGTGGTGGACGACCCTCTGCTATAACCCCGTAATTGTATGCTTTGAAACCGTAACCAAAATATTCATTAGTCTTTTAGAGAGAGAGAGAGAGAGAGAGAGAGAGACGGCTTTTTCATACATATAAGGGTGATATGAAATGCAAAACAGCAAACAAACAAAAAACAATTAATTATTCATTAAATTAATAATTGAGTGCATGTTGTGTAAGGCCTGCAAAGCGACATCACCGGAGACCTAACCTTTTACAAGAATAGGTCCCACATTTAGCTCTTTGTCTATTTGTTTGTTAATTACAAATAATTGAATGCTATCTTCTTATTCACACCATTATTTCAATGCAATAAATTAATTATTAATAATCTTTGTTTGCAAATTATGTCAATATATGGGATAAAATCAAACAAATATATATTTAACTCTCTTTTAAAAGTTTTAAAAATATAATGTTAAGTATAGTTTCTTTTAATAGTCTAATTCTTATATTTATTTTATTTTACAAAACTACCACTTGTTGTGTAAAATACAATTATTAAATTTAAATTAATTACAAATTTATTAATTCATATTAGTTATATTAAACAAAAATGGTATGAATTATAATTTAATGTATTATTTACTAAATAACCAATAAAATGATACCAAATGTGTTTAACTACTTTTATATCATTTACTTACAAACAAACAAACGATAACTATATCTTAAAATATATTTTAAATTAACCAACAATTTGCTTGTTTTAAATATATTAAATTAAAATGAAAAAACCTGAATTAGATAAGACAAAGTGACCATACAAATATGGTAAATGAGCATGTTCAATTGACTATTCAATATAATGTTCAATTTGCAATCATAGCTGTTAGATAAATAGCAATGTATTTTGTATAGCAATTATAGAGACAGTGTTGGCCTCTATTGACTTCATATGAATCAAGTGAATGATAAAAGTAAACACAAATGTAGTGATCATTCATTCAAAAGTTGTTTGGATTTTAATTTTTAAATTTAAGTTTTGATTTGAATTTAATTTTAAATGTGATATACATTTGTCTAACAAATAATGGCAACTCTTTTGTACAATAATTTGGGTTTTTGTAAGTATTGTCTAAATTTAATATCAATTTATAAGTTATTTGTTTAATGAATGGTCTGTTTTGTAGACAAGATTCCCATAACGAAGACATTGTTGTCATCACTGGTACTGAGTTGTGGCGCTCTTCACGTCTCGGTCTTTGCTAATTACAGACATCTCTTGGTCTGCAGTGTCGATGATTTGCTTCTTAGACATAGGGTTTGACACAATTGTTGTCCAAATGGTTGGTCCACTCATTACAATGACTACTATTTGTTTTCCTTAGTTTTGGACATTAATTGTCTCAAAGTTGGCGTTCATTGACATGAAAGACATGGTCTGCGGATGTCTTCTACTCTATTACTTACGAGTCTTTGAGCGCAGATTTGGTTCAAACAAATATGCGGTTTGTTTTGGACACCAATTGGTTGATCATTTGATGTCATTAACCACTTAACATGTCTTTTGTTTTTGTAGTCATATTTGTTGACGTGTTTTGCAATATCTTCACTGATTGAGTGGTGTTTAGTGATGTCTTTGAATGCTCTTAATGTCACAAACATTCAATATCTGTCTTCCGGACCGTAAGTCTTACTAACTGTACCAACGATTGACTTTTTAAATAAAATTGTGAATCAATTAATAGGTTTAACATTATATTTGCATTATTTGTCAACTATTATATGGACATCCCGTCCCTAAATACAACACATCTGTTGGCGGTTCCCATTAATACCAAAACATTGACTTATCTTCTGGCACTTCAGGTCTGCTAACTATTTAACTTCATATTCAGTTACCTATTGATTGGTATTCATTGCAATAATTTTATTTAATATATGATACAAACAATTTAGCAAATTATTAGCAAACGATATGGATATTGACTTAAATATATTAATATACTTTTTGCTATATCTTTGGACATACCATTCAATTATTTAAATTCAATGTTATTAATTATAAATTATAATCTAATTTTTGTTAATAATATTAACATTTCTAATGATTATATAACTTATTAGTAATAAGTTATAACTCAATATATGTTTAGTGAGCCATATATTAATTGAGTGGAGGATTAAGTAAAATAAGTTATTATACGTTTGGTATTTAAATGACTCGTATTAATGGTGTCTTGGCTTTTAAACACTGCAAAGGATAAACCAATTTGTGTTAAAGTGTTATATTTATAATTATTTGTAATATATGTTAGTTAACTGACCAATTGTTTGTTATGTATATACAGGCAATGATATCATCGACAAGTAGTATGGTATGTGCGGTGTCTGGACTGATGGCAGGTGTGATATGTCGTTGGGATGTGTTAGGCGTTTGCCATTTCATTAAAATACCCAAATGTGTATCATCTCTAGTGAGCCGACTGTTTGGTCGGTTAGTATGTTCGGCACCACCGGCCGAGGGTGCGGTACAATTGGGCGCCACTTTTGAGATTCAAAGGCAACAACAAATTGAATTAGTTGAACAACAAATGCTTTTCACTAGATTTGCTCAAATGAATCCAAGAAACCAAACAAATGTCTTTCCAAACCAACGACCCGTTGATCGTTTAAACCCTCAAACGTCCAGCGCTTCCAACAATCCTATAGTAAATGAAGCGACAAATGCCGAACACGTGACCACATTAGTCGAAATGGGTTTCAACCGGCAAAACGTGGTGCGGGCTCTTCAACGGTCTAACAATGATATGAATTTAGCCACTAATCTACTTCTAAGTGAATCCTAATGTTATATTTCAAAAATACATTTTATATTTATTTTAAACTATTTTAAGAATTAAATTTTTGTTTGTAAAATAGAAAAAATTGATTAATTAATTAAATTATTAATAAAAAAAATAAATTATATTTGGATTTTGAAAATGATTTTAAAAACTTTTATTGTCTTGATTTAAATAAAATATATTATGTCTAGGAAATTATAATTTATGAATATTTAAAGTGCAATAGTTGTTGAAATTTGTTATTTAAAGTGACTTTTAATTTAATAGTTTATTTACACAGAAATAACATGACATTTGTAGTATGATTTGTATATATTTAGCATTCAATCGTTAATATTTTAAATATATTTAAAGTTTAATTAATACCTCGGGTTAGAGAACCGCCATTCATTATATAATCTAATAGTATTTTTTCAATGAGTTATTGACATTAACTTTGAAAATAAATTTATTATTTAAAGTGGTGTTAGAAAAGTGAGAAATTGCTAAATTTATATCAGTTAATGTCCAATGATTTTTATTATAGTAAAGATATCATTAAATTATATGCTAATAATTTTTATAGTTTTGATGATATAATTATTTTATTAGTATATTAATAAATATGTAAAATATATACATATAATATATTGTTAATTAGAAATAATTTATTATGAAAGTAATAAAATTAATTTATTAAAATTTTCTTATAACATAAATTATTATTTTTCAAGAATATTTAAATTTTAAGATAATTTTTCGCATAAATTTATAATACTATTGATATATAAAATAATTTTAAACTTCACTATTAGAAAGCATTTAAAATAAAATAAATTTTATTTTATTACTACCGTGTATTTATTTATTTATTTTTAAAAAATCTTATATAATAGTGACACATGCCTCGCATTTATGCCATTTATATACACTAAACAAAACATTATAGTACCGGTAAAATAGCATTTAAAATATTTAATGAGTGAATGTGATAGTCATGGGAAAGATGCCATCATCTGCTATATACGTCAGAGAATTTTTTTTTTTGGTGAGTGAAACAGTAGTGGAAAGACTCGGGAATCTGGTCTCTCGTGCTCTACTATTGAGTAAAACCAGATTCAGACAAAATCTGACGGCAAATACACACATATAAACATATTTAGTAATGACCTTTCATTTGGCATTGAATGGCATTTAAACGACATCCAGAATAAGAGGAATGAAAGATCACAATCAGATTAATTCCCGGATTTAATAAAATAAGATGACATTTAAACAAATTTTTGTCTTTTTTAAGTTTTTTAAAAACAAATTTGTTGTTTGAAACCTATTTAACGACAACTTTTTTGAAACTAAAATCAATTTTTTAAAGATTTGTAGCGCTTATGGCTTTTATTGAGAATCTCATCGTTTCTATAAACAAATCTTTAGATTACATTCAGATCTTTGTTTTCAACTAATTTATAGACCAATAAAATTGTTAAATATTTGGTCTATTTTTTAAATTGTATATTTTAATTAAATATTTTAAATATAAATATAAATAATTATTAATTATATTTAACAAACAATAGTTACTATGAGTTAATACTTTCTTTAAATTAAGTTATATGTATGTTTTGAACAGTTATATTAATATCTAACAGATTGAAAGGCATAAAACCATATATCTCTTGATGGAAGTGAATAAGTAGTGTATATCAAGTAATGCTAACATCTGACCCAATAGTGAATCGCATCCTCTTCTGTGACTTGAATTTCTGGTAATTTTAACAAAAAAAGTTACGATTTGTTGCTCTATATTAACAGCACATATAAAACAGCGCTCTTATACTTACTTACAAACACTTATAGACATTATTCCCAAACAATATTTTGTCTTTTATTAGATTAAAAAAGATTATTTATATTTTGTAACAATGTTTTCGTTGAGGATTTCAATCGCAATCTTTACTATTTGTTTGTTTAAAATAACATTTAGCCAACGCTTTGGTTCGGGTCCCTGTCCAATAGTCAAACCACAAACAGACTTTGATAAATCTAAGGTAAGTTTCAAATTACTTTTAATATTATAAACTTATATAATTTATTTTTAACCTGCATAACTTTGTCAGTTTTTTGGTCATTGGATTGAAGTGGAAAAGTCGCCGTCAATTTTTGATTTAGCCATGAGATGTATTACCGTCGACTATTCAGGTATTTACATTATATACATATTATTTTTTTAATTTTTAAATAAAATCATTTTGTATTTACAGACGACAATGACGGCAGCATTAATGTTATAGTTCGGGGCACTTCTCTGTACGCTTTTTCAAACTTATTTAGTGATAAATATTTGCTTTATTGATATATAATATTCAATTTAGAGCCGGACTTCCACTCAACATCAATGGTGATGGACTGCCTCAAGATGTGTCCAGAAATGGTCAATACAGCGTTAGATACGGCTTTGGTGTACCATTTCAGGGCACTTACATCACTGTCATAGACACCGATTACACCGACTATTCTGTCATCTATTCGTGTACTAACAGTCTTCTTCCCGGAGTCTTCCACACGGGTATGAATATTACGTTATATATCATTATTTTTAAATAACTATATTTAATATATTTTAAATTATAAGATTATTTTCAAATTATTAAATTTACTATAATTGATTTGGTAAAATTCATAATTAATTAATTATTAGTTTGAACAATCATAGTGCTATTTGTTTTTTTTAAACTGCTTGCAAGTTTCTGTGCAAAATTAATGCTAAATTATTAAATAACTTGTTTTACAAATATTTTTATTTTAAGTGAATATTTTAGTTACAATTTTAAATTAAATGAAAATTAATTAATTAGCGGCAGTTAACTCATTATTTAGTTCACTTTTGAAACGTATAATTATATGAAATATTTTGCTATTTTTGATGCAATTTCATTAATGTTTAAAATAATAACAAAATTAATTGATTAAAACCATTAGAATATGTATGGGTTCTGTCGCGCGACGGCACTCTGTCTAACCCCTCGCGACAAAACATATACGAAAACTTGGATCGACTGAAGATTAATAGAGTTGGCCTACAATTGAGTGAAAGAAGCGCTTGTGTCGGACGTAACACCACTTTAAACAATAGGGAGAGCGATGAAGATCTCATGATAGGCACCACACTTAAGCCATTGCCTACATCTGCCTCCTCTTCCGCTGCCAGCGTTTAAATGCATTTATTGTTTTTCAATACTAAACAACGCTTTCATTTTAATTAATTTATTTCAGTAATATTATTAATATATGTATCATTCAATTCCCTAATGAATTGAACACTTATTTGAGTAAATTATATTAATTCTTATATATAAATATTGTTTTATATTTTGTCAAATATTTAATTAACATTTAATTTAATTGTCACACAAAAAAACTTATGTAAACTTTTCATATTAAATCAAACTTTATGAATGATATGCAATAAAAATAATACTATAAATAAGGAATAAGAAGCGATCGATGAAAATGAATATCAGAGTCCATTCTTCTTCACTTGATTTGACCGCAGTTACCGCCGTGTCGTCAGTATCGGTTCCCATAGCATCTTCAGGTGTCAAATGCATGTGATCTGAATTTAATTGTTTGCTTTGATTCATGCAATCATTGTTAACGCAACAAATATTGGCCACAATTCCTGATAATATATTAACTATAAAATCAGGAATTTTGACGTTAGAGTTGACACAATAGATAAATATGTGTTGAGATATTGTCGAGAAAATTAATGCCAATCCAACCATAAGGACCAATAAACTTAAATTTCTAACTATTTCAAACAAAATGTAAATTTTTGAAAATTTAAATTAAATTTAAATATTATAATATTAAACAAATAAAATATGTAAAATATAGTTATATAATATTTTGCATACTAGCGTAAGGGACGCCAATAGACGCCGATCCTATTTGTAGTCCCAAAAACAGTAATGTGGCTATGCTAATAAATAAACTATGCAAAAAAATAAAATATTATAGCAAGCAATAAAAACAAATTTAGGTATTGTAGTCAAAAACCTAATGGAGCCTAAAGTAAAACGAATGCTCGAGTGGGAGGGCAACCAGAAAATGGCCAAAATTAAAGTCATCGATGCAATTGAAGGCAATGTTATTATATAATAGTGAAACGATGTATTTCTATTTGTTCAATTACAATTAAAATACAGTAATTTTTATTTCATATATTTATATATAAAAAACTAAACTATAAATAAATAAACCTTTTTAATTTCAACTCCAAACCCAGTGAGGTATAAACTCCGTAACCGGGATACTCGTAATCATTTCTATTCAATTTTAAAATAGTGTACAATAATTGTTTGTTTTATTTTGTTCAAACAAATTACCAAGCACACAAACCTATAGGACTTTCTATCAAAAATCTGCCACTCGGGATTTGTATACCAAACATTACCATCCCAAAATTGGTCACCTTTATTATTAATAAATTATTAATAATAATTAAACAATCATATAATAATTAGTACATTGATGATGTTAGCAAACCTAATGTTGTAATATTAATTTGTTGTTGATTATGACTCCAAGAGCCAAAATATAATTGACAAGTTTGTTGATCGTATGGATAGTTAGTTAAGTCTATCTCACACGATGTCTTTAAAGTGCCCGCCGGTAACCTTTTTAAAAATATATATATTTTATTTGTTTTTTAATATATAAATAATAGTTTTTTTTTGTAAATTATAATTTTGTTTTTGTTTTATAATTATTTCAAACAAACCAATTAGCTGATCCGTTAGCGCTAACGACTATTTGTGACTTTGATAAGTTTTCCTCCAAATTAAATCTGTTAACAAGCAATTTAAACTTAATTTTAGTTGCTAGTTATTTTGTTTTTAAAAAATTGTATGCATAACTGTTTTATAAATATAACATTGTTTTATAGAATTAAATATTACTTTAATAAAATTAACTTGAATTTAACTTAAATCTAGATATATTTTATGATTATTATTATGGATTATATAAATATAATCGGATTTAAAATAATGTTTAATAGTTTTTGAGAAATTAGCTATAAATTGATTAATGAATGGTAAGACTTACTGATCGGCACTATTCCATAAACTGATGTCTGGTTTCCATATCTCATCCCAACCAAAATGTATTTCCTTTAATTCAGACATTTTTTTTTAAATTATTAAATATAATTCAAAATTTTTTAAATTTATGTTAAGCCGAGAGTTTTTTTAATCAACTAAAATAAGGTCAAGGTAAATTCATATTTTTATATTTTTAAAATTAAAAAATACATTCTATTTAAATATAAAATAATTTTAATTGCTTTTAATTTAAACTGCTAGTTAACTAATTTATTTTATTAATATTAAACAATTAATTAAGTAATAATTTGTAAATGTACTTTTTTAATATGTAATATTTTAGATTTGATCTTTATTAAAGTAATTATATAGTGTTATAATTAAATTTAGTTATAATGTTAAATTAATATTTTTAAATTTAACATATCCTACTTGTAATTATGGTCCGGTAGTGAATACCAATAAACACATTTATTTAACTGTTTTGTCTAAAAATATAAACTATAATATTTGTATGTTTTTATTAAACATTAAACTATATTAAGCTTTATTTAAACGGCATTTGAATTACTTATATAAAAAATAATAAATATTTTATGTTTTTAATTGAAGACTAAATAACGGCTTATCATTAAGAGTTTTTTTTATATCAAATAGATTAACAAAATAAAAAATGAAATAAAGTATAAAAATTATAAAGTTTTCCGCATTTAATGTTTGAAAATGTTAATTAAATAAAATAAAATATAATAATTACATTTAATCCTTGGTATTCATTAGGATTCCAAGTCAAGTGCTCATCCGTCCAAACCTATAATACAAGACCCAAATTGACACTTAAATTGAGTTTAAATTTTTTTGGGGATAAAATGACATAAAATTGTTTTACCAAATGGAGCCAAACCTCGACGGTTAGTATGTGTTTAAAGATATCCTTAAGAATAAAATAAAATAAATTAATTTTTACTTGTTTTTATATTTAAAAAAAAATTATAAAGTAAATGAGTTGTTAAAAATATGAAAATAAATTTACCAAATTGGTTAAATGAGACAGGCTAATAGCCATGTGAAGCAATGTGGGTGTTTGGTGTTGTCGGACGGGTCGACTCCACTTGTCATACTTACCATTTTCTAATAACTCTTTTCTTAACTTTTTTATTTGAATTAAATTGTCATCTAATAAATTGACATTGCTTATTTATATCCATTTATTTTCAAATATAATTTACCTACCTTCACAATTTACATATGTTATTGCAATAGTTAATAAAATTAAGTAATATATAATTAATCTCATTGTAAATTTTGTTGAAAGTTTATTTTAAAATTATGTTTTCATTATAAGAATTGGCCAGAAATTGTTACATAATATAAAGTTATAAGATTTACAAAATATATTTTTGGGCGTATTTTTTATGAAATTAATTTCACAAATATATTAAATTACAAAATTGCATTTATAAAATTTTTATAATAAAAACAGCAAACTATTACTTATGTTTCTAATTTAATATTATGCTGATAACATTAAAAATGTATATTTATTATTATTTAATTAAAATTTATAAATATGAAAATTTATTCAATAAATACTTTTACGATTAAAATTTTATTTACTATAAGTTAATAACAAACAATTTGTAATTTAAATGTCATATTAACTAAAATGTTGTATAATTAAAAATAATGTATTATAATTTTAAAAAAGTAATATTGTACTAAAAGTATTGCTATAAAAATATTTAAAGATAGTTTATTAATTATAACAATAAATTAAAACATTGGAAAACAAAATAAATAATTAAATATAATATCAACAACAAAAAATAATATAAAGATGAATAAAACGTTAAAACTAAACAAAAAAAACGATAAAATTTATATGAGCATCGTTTTTATGTATAATCTTGAATCTATCATAAATGAATAATTAATTTTTAATCAATTAATCCGCACACTTGTAAAACAATTAAGCATTATTTTATTTGTTATTAAATAAAACTAAATTTTAAATATTTTTATTTTATTTTTTTAGTTTTTGTTTGGATGAGAGAGAGAGAGAGAGAGAGAGAGAGAGAGAGAGA
>JAQIWK010000110.1:0-23939 GCA_034695265.1 Dissorhina ornata | reverse complement strand
CTGTTTATTATTAGTATTATTCAAAATAAGTAATCGTTTGTAAAATTAAATTTATAAATTATTTTTATTATATAAATTAAATTAATTATACTTTGAAACAATTATATTTTTCAAAAAACATTTTGGCAAAAGTTATTTATTTTTAAATATAATTAACGTAAACATCAATATTCTATGCATTAATATTAAGCTTATAATTATTATTATTATAATATTATAATAAATCTTTAATTATTATAAACATTAAGTACAATCATCTGTGAGTAGGAATTAATGACTTTTTTAAACTTAATTACCACAAAAGAAATTACAATAATATTTAAATCATTTGTAATTTTAATTAATGGTAAATCTTATATAAATAAATATAATTAATGTAAACGATAAAATAGAGAGACGTGTCACAAAATTATATTTAAAAAAAACTAATTGAATCGCAATTATCGCTCAAATTCAAAGCTCGTCTCATAATAACTAAAATAAATGTCAAAATCTTTACAAAAAAAGTCTATTAAGAGGTAAATGAGAAGAATATTTAAACAAAATTGTCAGACATTTTCAATTGTGATCAATGGGTGGGATGAATAGTTTTGGTGCAATTATTAATTCAATAAGTTTGTGCGCCTTCGGGACACTTCCAGTTGAGTCGTTTGATTTTATCTTTAAAATGATTAATTATGGCCACAATATATGACTGCGTTTCGTCGCCTTTCACACCAAGGCTTATGTCATAAACAATTGAAGAGCTGTTCAAATGACCCACTTTATCGTTAAAATGACCAAATATTATCATATCATTGCCATCAACTTTGGCCATTTCATCGCATTCAGGATTCAGACTTAAACCAAACCTATCGTTTCGTTGCAAATCTTGGCAAAAAAAAAGAAGGAATTAAAATTAAAAGTTTTGAAATCTTATGCTTTAAAATAAATGATCAAATTGTTTGTGAAGACATACTGCCTTTGAAAACAGAGCTGACTTTAAGCGTTAAAAATTTGAATCGATTTTGAGTGATATTTTGTCCGTCGACTGTAGCGGTGAAGACATAATTAAATTTTGACAAACAAACCAATTGTTCAAATAGTTCACGGGCTCTGACGGCTCGCATTTCGGCAATCTTTCCGATTTCGACCAAAGACTTAGCTGTCGGACAGTTCTCCCGTTTGGCACATTCACACACTTCTGAATTGCACTTCGTTTCGATGTATTCGCTTATACGCGACGGTGTGTACAGTTGGGAACAGCCATGATCTTCAACATAATCAAACACATGTTCAATACATAATCTAAAATGAATACAAAATTTAAGTGAAGACAAACCTTTGTGATAATAATCATAGACTTTAACCATAGCCGCCTGAGCGTTGCCTATATTGTGTTCTTGTATTTTCCTGAACTGTAGACAATAGGGCCGACCGAACGGCACTTTTTCAAAGTAAAAGACAACATTGCGTTCAGATATTTCGTATTTAGAGACCAGTGAGTCCTCCATTTTGATAATCTCTTCCAAATCGTCTTTATTTGATTTATAACCGCTTAATATTCCCACTTCAATGAGACTCATATCGGAATAGTAACGAGGAATATGACGAATGCATATATCAATCAATAAAACTAATTTACTTTTGCCGTCAGAACTGCTGATTGAATTACGGCTCAAATTATTTTTCTTAAAGCTCTTGTCGTCCGTTATATCAGAATTGAGTTCGAGATGTGTGTTATCGTGAGTGTAGTGATCGGTTTGCGGCAAACTTATGGTTCGGTCGCGAGAATCAGTGTAATCTACGGACACAGATTCGGCGGTTGAAGGCTTACGTCGGCGTATATTATTCCAAAACGACCGCTTCGTCCGAGTGTGTCTCAGATCTAATGTCTGCACCATTTCGTTACTAAAATCATCAAAAAAGTTGTCGTCAATATCGGGAGCGTTAGGATCGGCACGGGGTTCGGCCGGAGCTTTCCATTCAGTTATATCAATGTTCAGATCAAACCGACAAAGAGCTTCTGGCGGTTCAAACACATTGTACTTCAATTTGACAAACATTTGTCCCATTCCTTCACCAGTTGTCGTAAATTTCAATTTAGATGAATCTGAGTCTAATTTGAATGTCTGTAACACCAGTGCATTGTCGGCATTAAATGCCAGCTCTCTCTTGAAGCGATTGGCCGATTCGTGTGAAGTTATGTTACACAACAGTGATATAGTATTTGATGGCGATCTTTGACGTTCAATATATTGAGACAACGCTTCCAACGCCACAATCGTGTCTTGTGTTGACGAGAAAGATCCCGAATAAGAGCGAACAGAGTTGAGCCAATTGGAGATCGATAGGCCATCCAATGAGTTCTTATTACCCGAGTTCAACATTGCCATCAAAGCATAGGCCGTCGCCTCCACTTCATAAGAGTGTCGCCAATACTTATAATTCCTGTTGTTATCAATGTTAGCCGTCTTGTGGAGAGCGTCCACCAGTTTAAGAGAGTTTTGGGAGTTTGTAAAGGTAAGACTGTAGGCAACCAAAGCCATCGCATACGTATTCTTTTGCTTAATAATCTCGTTTTGATTTAATTTCAAATAGTTTTCAGATTTAATAATTGTTTTGTTGACATCTACTTCTAAAATCCTATTATTTTTATATCCATTTTCCATAATATGACTGCATTCGTGAAAAGTAATCAAAGTATAGGCGGTTAGGGGAACGATACCCTTCACACCACCCAACGCGTCCTCATGAATCACGGCGTGTGTCTCAGTCCACGATCCGTCTGACTTCTGCTTATTCATCAACCATTTGAGACCATTTTCTATAACTTTTGAATCAAATTTATCTTCGCTAAGAAACGGTGTGGCCTGACATAACACTTTCATTACAAATGCCGTTAACCAAACACTACTCGGACGCGCATAGAAGGCGCTAAAAGAGCCGTCATCTTTACGGAATGAAAGCTGTCTTTTATAACCGTTTTTAATGTATTTAAGTCCTCTGTATTTGAGATCACCGTTGAGTCGTTCAATTGATTTCAAGTACTTAAGCGTGTAGAGTGTGGGCGCCATATAAAGCATAGTCTGTTCGCCGCATCCTTTAGGTTGTCGAATAAGTTTATCGATATCACTCAGAGTCGTGTAAGAAGTAGCGCCGTATTCGTTGCCAATACCAGCAATAATGCACTCACGAGTACCGGGAACTATATTGCGGGTCAGGTCGGGCTCCACATTCACCACAGTCTTCTGAAGGGAGTTCTCAGAAATAATTTCGTCTTCTATTTTACCCAATTTGAGTGAACGCTTAGTCCTTCGCTGTCTGTTCTTAGGATCCAATTGGAAAGTCAAGTCTTCTTCAATGGGAACTCCGGGCGGAATTACATTCAACTTTTTAATCACAACATCTCCACCACTGTTAGACCAAAGCGCAACAATTTTCAACTCATAAGTTCCGATTTTAAGCGGAACCATAGGGAAAGAGACCGTATAAAACGAGTTCGGGTTCACCACAATATGCTTTTTAGTCTTTTCGCCAACCAGTCCGGCCTCCGAGCAAATGTCTTCGACTCCATATGTGTAGACCAGAACTGGTAACCGAACAGTTCCGTAGTTAAAAGCGGTGACAATCATTTCCATTTGTTCGTTCTGTACAACTGAATAGGGAAGTGATATCTGAAGAAATATGTCCTGAAATGTACGCAAACGAAGCGGAGACGGCATTATACAGAAGCCATTCGTAGGCGACAGTGACATCGCACTCAACGACCAGGTGGTGATTGAATGGGGAAACGTTACGGGAAGTATGTTTGAACTAAAATACAATAAAAACAATATATAAAATGTGGTCAAGTGTTAATACACATCTTATAATCTGACCTGTGATTGAGAAGTACAATATCAAAAAGCCATGACTCGCGAAAATCCTTCCTAACAAATGCCTTGTCTTCCAAGTCTTGTTCGTAAGCGATGTGAACGTATTCTTCAGTTCCCGAACCAGTTCTGGTCCTATCAATAATTCCCGACTGTTTGACTGAAAAAGCTATATATTTGAAATCAGTTTGACAATTGATTGGGGAGTATTAGAAACTTACTCTGGACAGCCTGTATTCTTGGCTTTGTATGAAGTTTACAACATTGAAGAAACGCTTGATAGCATTGTGCGTGATCGGGCATAAATGTCTTAAGTATACTGGCCTTATATTCACAGCCCCGTTGTTTATTTGTTGGCCAAATACCCAACAAACAACACTTTTGTAAGAATCCCGAGTAATGATTGACAATACTATTGATTTCTCGTTTCTTTCTTCGAGTCGATTGTCTTCTAATACAAAACTCATCCTTAATATCATTTGATTCTTTCAATTCTCCGCGAATTATCTTCACTCCAACATTATTGGCCACAAGAGACACATCCAAACCAGTTCCCGGACCGCATCCCAAATCAGATTTAGCCAATTCTTTGGTAAGTTTGCTTTTTGTGAGTCTATCAGTGTCTCTAAGTATATAAACCGCTTCATCGACGGCCAGTAGGGCTACGCTATCGCCTTTAGTGCCGTTGAGCACCAGATTGATTGTCTTTCCCGGATTTATTTGTTTGGTTTCATTCTCAACACTCATACCAAACCCGCAATTTTCTTCGTAAACCTCAATCTTAATAGAATCGGAAACCAGTTGTGAATCTCTAGTGATCGCCAAAACCATTACTCTAATAAAAGGTGTCATTTCTCGTGTTATCTCTAATTTAATGCCTTTATCTGCAGAAATCCTTTCCGAGAGCACAATGTGTCCGCGATTTACAATAATTAAATATATTTTATCTGCAAATATAGAGCCTCTGGTGACTACTGGACTCCGGTATGTTTCGCCAACTGATAGGGATGTGCTATACTTTGATTTGCTGGCGATATAAATAAATCCATTTGTGGACACATCAGCCCAGAGTACGTGAGCGGCCTCTGCCTGTTCTGTGCGATCAATACTCGGATCATCGGTTCGGATGGAAACGTGTAGTTCTTTGACATTCTTGTCGAGAGTAATGGGGAATGAAATGCGTCCCAAATGGTCGCTAACCAATTGCATTGAAGATATGTTTGCATATTGATTGTGACGGATCACACGGCCCGCATCGTCGGTCAGACTTATTTTAACGGGCAATTCGGGTACACTTTCCCCAAATATATTGTTAATTTGTGCCTATATTTCGTCAAAAATTATTTTAAAATTAGATTAATACCAAAAAGTGAATTAATTTAATTTCACAATCTTATGCTATTAGTAATAGCCTATTACTAAATTTAATTTCTAAATTTAATTTCTTTGTATTATTACTATTACTGCAATTGTGTGCAAGTTTTTCAATGACTGTACAAAGAAATTGTATATAATGTGCTGTAATTAAGTGTAATAATAAATATTATGGGTTTTTTGAATTAATTTAAGACTATTTTGCTGGCTTTAAATCGAGTGCACATTATAATAAATATAATATTTAATATAATAACAAATTTTTTTCAAACAATAGACTTATTAAATGTAATATAAAAAGCGTTCAAATGAATTCAGGGACAGATTGTAAGGCATAAACTATTTTTACGGTTCAGTAAAGCGTATAATTTAAATAAAAATATTTTTTATATTATTAAAATTTAGTTTAAAATAATACTAGAAATTAATTTCTTTTAGTCTAGAAATAAATTAAATGATTTCAAAAATATATATTAAAAAATAACTTACAGTAATATAAGTTTCGACGTTTGGTTTGAAGTCATAGAAAGTATTTCTATAGGATATGACATAAGGAGATGCAACGAATATGGCACTCTCATCGACAGCCTTATCCTTTTTTCCGGTGGCCCTCTCGTGAACACTAACTTCGACTACAAATTTAAAGTGATTAACGGCCGGAAACCACGTCAACGGGGTTTCACTAAACTGGTTGACGTCTATATAGTATTTTGCAAAACCATTCTCCAGTTGTTTTAAAGAAGTGCTGCCAAAGTAGTTGATCCGTCCGTTTGGGCCTTTAGTGCCAAACTTGAATATAGCCGTCCCGTTGACCGGCTTTCCGTACACATAATCTACTTGTACTGAACCCGTTATGTTTAACGTACTCTTTAGTATATATTTTGGAGATTTTATTTTTATCGAAAATGTGGGCAAAACATATTCCTTCACTTCAAATGAAACGCTAGAATTGGATGAAAACTATTTGAAAATTTAAATTAAAAATCTAATTATTATTCTGTTAGACATTTTTAGCTTATATTAAAGACATACATTGGTTCCGTACCAGAGCTCAGCCGACCAAAGGCCGAGTTTGGGTGCGGGCGGGAACTCAAACGTATAGTCAATAAAATATTTGGGTTCACTCGGACTTAGAGTCGTTTCTTCTATTATAACTGTTTGTGGATTCTTTGACGGATTCAAAGATAATAGAAAATATAAATTTTTAGTCAATTATTGAGTCCCTAAACAAGTATCGCATATATTAAGGAAAAATGTTTCAAAAAACATACTTTTATTCTTAGTTTGACTTTTTGGCTGAAAGGTCTTAGCCTATCATCAAGTCTTAACATCCGTATTAAGACATTTTCCTTTGGAGTATAAATAGGTTTATCCGTTTGTATGAAAGCGTATCCATACTTTGGGATCAGTTTAATCAGTGATTCGCTTCTTTGCTTCGAACCACTTATCACAGAAAGAATTACTTTGGATTCAGCCGTCGAAGACGTTATATATGAGACATTCTTCACCTCCAGACTAACACTTAACGGTTCGTCTATCCATTCAATCAATTAAATATACAATCAATACATTTGATAAAGTAATTTATTTTTATATTCTCTCTCTCTCTCTCTCTCTCAAACATAATATATTATAACAAATTGTGATTTATTGCCAAAAATGTCAAAAAAAAATATTCCGATAATTTTCTAAGAAATTTAGACTTAAATTTTGCAAACAAAACAACTTTTAAGTGCAAAAATATTTATTTTATAAAAATGGGCTCAAAGTTAAAATAATAATTAAATTGAGCGTTAATTTTGAGTCAAGTGTTGATTCAGATACCCGTATATTATAAACATAATAAATTGCAATAAACAACTCAAACAGAGCCTCCACTTAATGGCTTTATTGAAGGTCTTGGAGCTGAAGTTAAAATAGGATTTTAGAGGATTTGGATGTTTTGTTTCAAAAGTTTCAAACAAAAACAACACAACTGTAGGCATTGAAAGGAAACAATTAGTGGATAAAAGGCATACAAAATGCAAATTTATGTCTATATGGATGTCCACAGTAGGAGTAATATACAACTATTCTGTGCTAATGTAAGCCAAAACTTTTCAGCACTTATTGAAATTATAATGCATTTAAATGTATTAAAATTGCAATCGATTTCACTTTTCAATAGTTTCACATTTACCTAGATAATTTATCTTGCAAATTAAGTGTTAAATCAGAATATGCATAGTCTATGCAGAATAGTGTTTATTGTTTGAAATAATATTTTTCACAATATTACTGTTTAAAAGCTTACTTAACTTCAGCTACATAGTTATTTTAATGTTAAATGATTTTAATATCTTTAAATTTAATCCAAAAACCAGTGTATAATCATTTAAATAAATATATAAATAACTTTCTACTTTTAAATCTGTATCTTGAAGCCATAAATAAAATTATATTTTATATTTTGAAAAGCATTTTAGTGTAAAAAACTCATTTTTATTTAAATACATTTTTAGTCTATTTTTAAACATTTAAATATAATTAGTTTTAAAATAAATTTGCGGATATTTTAAGCGCCTGAACAATTTTGTGGTTAATTACTTGTTTCAAAATAAGTAATTATTGCCAAGGATTCCCAATTATTCACAATAATCTTATTATTACATAAAAGTATGTGCAAATATTATGCAAACAATCAGTTTATCATTAATGCAATCATTAAATAAAAAACAAAATTAATTAATTATCAAACAATTTAAAAAGTTTAGACATTTTACATTGCATTAGTGTGTATTTCATAATTCAATAAAAATTATTCAATTTTTTAATTCAATTTTAATATATTGTAAAAATATTGTATATATTATAAATTTTATACTAAACACCATACTCTGTCATACAAACAATAGCTAATCCACAATAAGTGTCAAAAATTTTAAAGCATTAGTTATTTTCTTTCAAACTTTTTAAAAAACAATTTAAAGGGAAATCCCTTTAAATTTCATAATAATATTAATTATAAAAAAAAAGATTGAATGATAGCAAAAGTGCCGTACCTTTAATCACATTGTATTTCTTATTGAGAATCAAGTTGTTTGTCTTATGGTCTCTAAGTTGGACATCAATGGTATCGGTTTTGTCATTAATTATAACTATGTTTTCAATTGAATTCAAGTGAAACTTTTTGGGAGATATAACGATCGGCGATGAGATCTCGCATCTGTACCACACATACAACCAAAAAAACAATTCATTAATCATATCTTCAAATACTAATAAATCAATACTTAAAAAACTTTTATATAAAAAATAATAAGTTTTAAATGAATGTTTTAATTTATTATAAATAAGCGTTATGTAATGTTAAATAAAATTATTGCAAACTTGTTATCAATTTATTTATTATACAAACAGAAAAGAGATTAAAAGTTTTTTGTAAACTTTTTTTTATACAATAAACAAATGATTAAAAAAATATTTGTTTAATTAAAAATTGTTTTTTAGACTAAATATTATATATTTTTTGTGATAGACTTTCAGCTGAAATGTAAGACAAGACCACAAAAATCAAAAGACTATGAAATCAATGTCAGAGTAAGTGATAACTGATAAGAGTTGGGATGACTTACTTGTATTGAGTGGTTATCAATAAAATTAAGAAATAAATAATAATTGATTTGAAAGTCGTATCCATTTTCTAGTTATTAATAAGACTTTCATTTGAAATATTAATTTGAAATTAATTTTTAATTATTTAATAATTATATGCAAAACAATTTGTTGACACCAAATGTATGGACACAATACAGACCACCAATTGTCACATTAGTATTGAAATTGATATACAATTAGTAAATATAATAAATTAATTTAATGCTTAACTAATTGATGCAAACAATTATTATAAACTAGACTTTTAACTTTCAATTACAATACAATTACAATAATAAAAGTTTGTGTTGTTTTGTTTGAAATTTACAAATACAATGAAAAACAACAATTCAAATGCAATTTATTGGCCAAAACTTATGCGCACTTATAAGCCGTTTCACTAAATGTTTGGCTAAATTCAAGTGTCAATTAAGGGATCAAATCAGTTGTCAATTAAATTGAATCAAATATATTAATAGTTGGCATCAAATTGTTTCACATATTCAGCAAACACTGTGTGTGTTGTCTATGAAATGTTAGCAACATATGAGCAAAACCTTTACAGCACTGCCTTTCACTCACAGACTTTCACTGTTCAATGTTTTTCTCTCCAAATCTGATCTTCACTTCACTTTTTTCAATGCAAAGGGATTTCCACTCAATTGCTATGAAAATGAATTTATTTTGAACACAAAATACTGGTGCAGTAACTCCACTGTAAGGCTATGCAAACTTTGTTAAACAAACTGTGCGCCAACTATCTGTATGCTAACTAGTGTTGTAATATTTAGTTAAATATTGAACGTCGAGTTAAATTTAGGCTAAATTTAGTTAAAGATTGCTAAATATACTAAATTTTGAAAATGAAACTACCCCTCAATTTTTGTAACAAATATATAAAATTAAGATATAGTTTAACCATAACAATAGCTATCATTAATAATATTAGTATGATTCTTACTAATTAATACTTGAATATTATTAAAAGCTATAAAATAATTATAATTTAAAATTAAATGTTATTTATAGACAATTAAACTAAAAATATGGAGCAATTATGCAATAGTTCTAAGTCAAAATTTAGTTAAAGATTGAAATTTGGCTAAATTTAGGCTAAATTTAACGCGCTAAATTTAGCTGTAACAACACTAATGCTAACTAAATGTATATTTCAGTAAACTTTTGCAATACTTTTATCACTGGTTTATCTCAGAACTGGTAGCCAATTGTGGGCCAATTTAATCTCTAAAGTGATTTACGATATGAATTTAAAGTTGATTACACTTTTGGTTGTGGTTGAAAATTGACTCAAATATACCCTATTTATCGGTGTATAAACTGCGGGTAATATAGAGAGAATAATAAATTTTATTAATAATGAAATTCTTGATATGGAAACAAAACTTAAATAAATATATATATATATTTACTTTTATATTGTTTTATTTATGTTTATTCAAATCTAGGTAATCTACAAGCAGAATTGCATGAATAAAGTGTATATTATAATTTAAAGCATATTAATTTAGTTTAATAAAAATGTTATGCCTCTTTTACACCTAAAAATACGGTAATTGTATATTAACTGCTATATTAGTAAATGTAGTTTCTATTTGTTTTAATATTACATAATTGGCTGATATTTGTTTGATTTGCAATTCATTCACAACTATTTGCAGAAAACTTTGATTCATAAATGTATTTGCAATTAATTTTATTTATTTATTTTACATTTATTTTCTATAAATACTAGTGAAAGGGTGTATTTGTTGACCAAAATTCATTGCACCCATAGTTTAGTTTACTTTTATTGAGGAATTCATTGGAAAATAAATGAAATCAAATCAAATGTGAATTCAATGAATGACTATATTTTCTCACATTTGAAACTAAATACACTTTTATTTATTGCATTTAAATTTACTAATAAAATTACATTTATATAAGTATCTTTAAAATTTAATAACTAAAACATGTTTTAGTAAAACATAAGTTTTTAAGAAAGAAATAATAAGTTAATTATCTGAAAACTTTTTATGACTTAGAAATGCAATCATTTAAAGAAATAATATGTTTTTCATTCAAAAATAATTATTTATTTGATACAAACATCACATTCAGAAGCGATGCAAAGAATTGGTGAATGAAATTCTGTACAGAAATGTGAGATTCATTAGTGAATTGAAAACAAAAATACAACTTAAAAAAAAAGTTTAAAAAACAACTCAAATAACAGAAAACCGTATGAATTGGTGAATGCATTGCAATTGAGAGACAATCCCTTCACTCATACAGTGTTTGATACAACTGTGACATCCGTTTCCTTTCACAACAAATCCATCGCTTGTTTGTCTGTATTGGTCATCAAATATCGTCATCAATGGTAAGTAGTGTTGATATAATGAGATGAATATAAGTGTCTAACGAGTGGTATGTTTGTGTTGTGTCCGTAGAAGCCGTACGCACTTCACGGCCACGAGAGGGCCATAACGCAGATAAAGTACAACCGAGAGGGAGATCTGTTGTTTTCCTCGGCCAAAGACAGTACACCTAATGTCTGGTATACGATAAATGGTGAGCGTTTGGGCACATTTGATGGCCATCAGGGTGTGGTGTGGGATATTGATCCCAATTGGGACACCACTCGTGTGGTGACCGGCGCCGGTGACTCAACACTTCGTATTTGGGACATAGAGACCGGCAAAGAGTTGAATCTAATTAAGACCAACACGAGTGTGAGGACATGTAGTTTCTCATACTGTGGTAAACTGATCCTATATACGACCGATCAGGCCATGAAAATGCAACCCGAACTGCATATCATTGACACGACCAGCGGCGAGCATATGAAGGGATTATCTACTGTAATGTCCATTAAAGAGATGGGAATGTCTAAAGTGACGTCCAGTTTGTGGGGACCGCTCGACGATTCGGTGATCACTGGCCACGAAAGCGGACATATTGTCAGTTGGGACGCCAGACAACCCAAAACCAAGTTAAAGGATGTCTTCGTACATAAGAGTCAGATCAACGATCTTCAGTATAACAAAGACCAGACATTTTTCATATCGGCTTCGAAGGACACGACAGCCAAGGTTTGACATTATAATTATTGTGTTTATAATGATTATTAATGGTTTGTTTTAATGATTGGATCAGTTGTTTGATACGCACACTCTGGAGCACCTGAAGACATATAAGACGGAACGTCCCGTCAATTCGGCGGCCATATCGCCGGCCAGAGACCACGTGGTGTTAGGAGGCGGTCAAGAAGCTATGGAGGTGACCACCACAGCCGCCCGCTCGGGTAAATTTGAGGCCCGATTATATCATCTGATCTTTGAGGAAGAGTTTGGTCGAGTGAAGGGTCACTTCGGTCCCATTCAGTCGTTGTCCTTTCATCCCGACGGCAAAAGTTTCAGCAGTGGTGGTGAAGACGGTTATGTCCGCATTCAGGCCTTTGATCCGCCATATTTTGATTTCAAGATTGAGTGTTAACTCATTTAGTTTTACTATTTATATAATTTTTTTGGTTTAACATTCAACTCAATTGTATTCAATTTTATTTTAAAACCCATTTATCAATACATGACTTATTGTTAAATTAATGTGTTTTTCAATTAAAAATATTTTTCACTATTGAATTGAAGTTTTGTTTTATTGCTTTTTGTAACCAATTTTTGAAATTAAAACTCTTGACCATTCATTTGAGTCAAATGATTTGACATTTAAGTCTAAATTAATGTTAAATTAATTGATTTAAAACTCCTAATAGTTATTGAAAGTTATAAAAAGTGATTAAATTTGACATTTTACATGTAATGTGATGTCAATTATAACAAAAAAGTTACGTTAGAATTAATTAAAATGTCAATACGTTTAACAAAATGACAAAAAATTGAAAGTTTTTTATTAATAGTATTAATAGATTTCTATAAATACAATGTATTATAATTGATTACAATATCACAGAATATTCTGTAGTTTTAATTTATACCAAATGTTTGTATTTCAATTCAAATCCAAACCAAAATCTATGGCTTTTTTTTTTATTGATATATAAATTAAAGTTTGGATTCATTTTTATATAAATATTTTTTTATGTTTATATATAAAACGATTGTTTTGTTTTCACATTAAATGCATACCAAAAAAAATATTCATTAAATAAATTTTGATTTCAAAACACAAAATGAATTTTAAATTCAAAAAAAAAAATTGACAAAAATTTTTTCAATTTTCTAATTCAATAGACAATTGCATAGAAAAACAATTATAATTATTATTATTTATATAACAATTAGTATATAATAACTCTTTCAATATATAAATATATATTTAATTATTAAATATTAGCAAAAAATGGTTTAAATTTATTTGAAAACTCAATTCAGAAGATAATTGTCTGAAAAGAAGTGGTTAGAAGATGTTGAAGAATATATAGCGGAAGTGATTTGTTTGAATAGTTTGTATGTCTCAATGGCATTGATTAGTATTGTGACAGTTATTGGCGATCAACGAGAAGATACAGTTACCGATACCCGAGAAGCACAGGAGGAATACGGCCACAGCAAACACGAGGGAACAGATGGTGCAGGGCTTGCGCTCCAAGACATACCCGATTAGGTACAGCACCACAAACATCACGTGGTTCTGCACCAGTGTTGCGTTCATCGGCTTCGGGATCAACAACACCGGTATTAACCATTGAAGACAATACATCTTGAGTTTGTTGTCCACCACTCAGTAATATGGGATCAAATGGTAGCCACTCTTCGCGCGGATGACACACAGGTGTCTGTCAGTCTGTCTTTAGTATCACTTATTTAATGGCAATTAATAAACAATTGTTTTATTAGTTTTTGTTTTGATTGCAATTAAAATGCATTCAAATTGTAGACCAAATGTTCACTCATTTTATTAATTAATTCAATTAAATGACAATAAATGGCAACAAATGTGTGAAGCCTTTGAGAAAAGCAATCACTCATTGAAAATGAAAACAAAAACAACAAACCATTCAAAGCATACCATCACTCGTCAGATGGCAGTCATTGTCATTGTTGTGATGAATGGTATGAATCAGTTTGAGTGACAATTGGTTGGATTGTATTGTATTTGACCGCCAATTGTGTGACACCCGTCGGCCGAAGAAGACATGTTTGGCTTAGAAGAGGCGGGAATTCCGGGCAAAGAATATCTTCGCGATTCGTTGACCAACTGTTCGGATCCGTTGAAAGCGATCGAAGACTTTCAGACAGAAAATGGTATTCTTTTGCCGTCATTGCGGCCAATGTTACCACTGCTCGACTTGCATGGAGTCCAGAGACAGGACTTCCACTTCTCGGTACTCGAAGAACTTCGGGAGAAACTGATCGCACGGATCGACGATCTGAACAAATTGGAGGCCAAAGAGCGCGACAAGAAGTTGAAGGAACTGTTGAATAAGAGCTTCCCATTGATACGCGTGCCGTCACTACAACCAGTGGTTATGGCTATTATGAAGAACTTGGATATCGTTGAAGACAAATACCTGAACCAATTGGTGTCCGATAAGAGTCTGTACGGTAAGTGTGATGTATCGGTGAAGCGACAGATATGGCAACAGCACCCGACACTCTTCGGTGATGAAGTGTCACCCATTTTAAGCCAATACATCAAAGAGGTATTCAATTGATTAATCATTTGTTGCCATCAAATGCTTATTGTCTGAACACGTATTGTGTGTCTCAACAGAAAGAGTCGCTTTTCTTCAACTTTAAAGACACAAACAAAACATTTTATTTATTGACACCGAAAGTCCGCCGACAGAACCCCATAATCCAGACTTTGGTCAAAATGGTCGGTAAGAATGTTCTGCTATACGATACGATTCTGCAATTTCTGCGGACATTGTTTTTGCGGACAAAGAATGTCCACTACTGTACTCTTCGTGTGGCACTGTTGATGGCTTTGCATGACTGCGAGGTCCAAGACATCACTGGTATGGATCCGTGCCATAAGTTTGGCTGGTGTTTGGACGCATGCATTCGCGAGCAGAATGTTGATCCCAAGCGCTCCCGAGAATTGCAGGGCTTTCTGGAGGGCGTCCGTAGAGGACAAGAGCATGTATTGGGAGATATATCGATGACTTTGTGCGATCCCTATGCCATTAACTTCTTGGCCGTGTCATGTACGAAGATCATTAACCATCACATCCAAAACGAGACACTGGCCAGAGATAATCACGTTCTGATGCTTTTGCTAAGAATGTTGAACTTAGGTCTTCATAGTTGGGATGTACTCAACTCACAGGTATTTCGGGAGCCGCGACTCGATCCCGATTTGGTGACCAAATTTGTGCCGATTGTCATGTCATTCATAGTGGACGATCAGGTCAGGAATGTCAATGCAAAGCTTCCGTCCGATGATCGCGAATCGGCTCTCACTATCATTGAACACTCGGGACCGCCGCCTGACTCTTACCAACAGTTTATATCTGAAGACAGATTGGCTTCAATTTTGGCCATTTATTACACATTACAAGTGACCAAACAGAAGGATAAACAGGCGGTAATGCGAGTGTTAGGAACGCTGGCCGCTTCTCACGACAACCGGGCCCTTGACGACCAGTATTTGCATATTTTGGTCAATAATCTGATTGCTATGGCCGATGATTTTTCAAGCGAAGAGTTTTGCTGTGTTGTGTTGGACGAGGTGTTTATGCCGGCCCTTACATACGGTAATGTTGTCCATCACCTGATGAAGTTGGTGTCGCACATTCACTCACACCTCCCAACCCATAGACTTGAAAACATTATGAAAATTCTTGAATCATTTTCATATCATAACGAAAATAGTAAAACACTTTTCAGTGAATTACAGATTAAAGTTAATGAATTTACAGCAAAAACAAACCCAACATCTCAACAGTCGGTCCAAAACAACTAAGGAAACACTTCCATCTGAAGTCTTCATCCGATAATTATATATAAATATACTTTTTTATATACAAAAGTATTTTTCAATTAATTAATTAATAAAATTAATTATTTTAATTTTGTAATTAAATTATTGCAATTATTTTGATGACATGTGTATGGATTTTTCGGCATTCAATTTAACATTAGACACTCAATTAGGCGGCCCTTTTTCTTGTCGCTGCTGCGACTGTACCATCAATTGCAAGGTATGTGCCAAGTCTTGACCGGCAAAGTTGCAGAGCTCGCAATACCCGGGCGGTCCAACCGGACCTTTAATGTTTAAGCATTAGAATCTAATTTAATACTAAATAAAGTATTAATACCTGGAGGTCCTGGCTGTCCAGATTGACCAACCCTTCCTTGTTGTCCCCTCTCACCCTGCGGTCCCGGCAATCCAACTCCGGACGGACCCGATTGACCAGTCTGTCCCGGAGGACCCTATTCAGTATAACAAACGTAATATTATAACAAAATTATAACCACTACTAAAAATGATAACTACTGACCGGATGTCCAGTGTCTCCCTCTTCGCCTCTATCGCCTTTCAAACCCTGATCTCCTTTATCTCCTTTGAGTCCTTGTATACCTTGTGAACCGTGAACACCTTTGACACCCCAAACAATATTGTTTTACTATTAGTTATCACTGTAATATGAAATACCTGGTAGACCAATGAAGCCTATAGTTTACATAATGATAAATGTATTATTAGTTGTTTTTTTAAATAAATATTTTTGTTATAAATTTTTAACCTCTTTCTCCTTGCAGTCCCTGTAGACCCGGTTCACCCTGTGGTCCTGTTATGGAAATGTTATAAACAATAAATATAGTTAACAATATGTATTGTTTAATAGGACAAACCTTGTGGCCCTGGTGGTCCAATTCGCGTCCTGCCATTTCTTCCAGGAGGACCGGGAGGTCCTGAATATACAGAATATTCTGGTTAACTAATCTTATCAAACATATACTAAACTATTTAAAAGTCTTTACCTTTAAATCGTGACTGCATTTCATTCATATGTTCTGCAAAACAAATGAGTTAATTACAGAAAACCCAGAAATGATTGTCAAAATGATAATCACTTACCTCTCAAGACGGCTGTAATAATTTCTCTTAAGTCGTCTTCTGTGTATGTTTTACCCGGTAATCCCTGCTCTCCCGGCGCCCCATTTTGACCTCTTGGTCCTGTATTACCGGCCACACCGGGCGCTCCTGGAGATCCTGTCATACCAGGCGGTCCCACATCTCCCGGCGGCCCTTTGTCTCCGCGTGGACCCGAAGGACCGATCTATGGTTTGACCATAAAATTAATATTCAATATTAAAACGTAGTTTTTAACCAATTTATCAATTTTGTCGGATAACTACCGGGCCTTGAATGCCAGGAAATCCCATTCTTCCGGGTTTATCATCTGTTGTATCAATTATTTCATATTTTGGTTCGCATTTTGTTTCGCACTTTAAAGTAATCATTATTTTTATTAAAGTTACTAAACATATGACACAAAAATGTTATACCTGTCCGGGAGGACCTTGCAATCCAATGGCACCTTTTTCACCCGGCATACCATCAATACCGGGTAAACCTTGAGGACCTAATAAACCTGGCAATCCTTGATTTCCCTATATTAATAGATAATTACAATTACAAATTAAATCACATTACAATTATAAATAATATTTAATTTTATACCTGTTCTCCAGGTTCGCCCGGTTGTCCATCATTTCCATCCAAACCCTAATTATAATTAAAATAAAGTATAAATTGCTACAAATATTATTCAAATCAAACCGTATCTCCTTTATCGCCCTTTTGTCCGTTCGGTCCTTTAATACCCGGCTCTCCTTTATCTCCAGTTTCACCTTTAGGTCCTATTTTACCCGCAACTGTCGCTCCCTTTCATTGAATATAATGTAACAATTGTTTTAAATCAAATCAAATTTATACCTGAGGTCCTGGCGGTCCAATTGGTCCAGGTTCGCCATCTTGGCCAGGCAGGCCAGAAGGCCCAATAGGGCCGGGAACTCCCTTTTATAAAATAATATAAATATTATACTAAAAATTATAAATTAAAAATAATAACCGGTTCTCCTTTTTCTCCGGGAATCCCAAACCCTTCGCCATCCGTCCCAGGAATTCCATCAGCACCGGGAGCACCGAGTAATCCAGGTAATCCTATTGGTCCTTGTTTGCCCTAATCAAATAAATGTGTTAATATTGTTTTTAAAAATAAATGTAATACTATAGGAAATACCCCTTCGCCTGGAGGACCCTCTGGGCCAATGTCACCCTTGTCTCCTTTAGGGCCTGATATATATATTTAAATGTAATAGTAACAACTTATTATAATTAATAAAAAAGATACAAACCTGGCTCCCCTGCTATTCCGGGAACACCCTGGCCAATTTCACCCGGTGGTCCCTGTTTAAAAAAACAAATTAAGTTTAATTATATAAATAAGAAATTGAAAACTTTTATACCTGAGGCCCAGCCGGACAAATGGGACATTCACTCATTGGTTGTGTTGGTGATGGTGTAGGTATTGTAGGAGGAATTGTAATGACTGGACGATTTGACTGATAGACAAATTATAATTAATAAATTAAGTTTATTAAAAATAAAATATAAAGTAATTAATACCACAATTTCAGCGCACGATTCTCTATAAGGACGGGTCGGATCACAATTGACCACAAGATATTGCAAATCCAACTGATTGTCAAAACAAAATTTTTATATTTAATTAATTGGTAATAAAGTGAATGAATGAAAATTGAAGTCCTACGGGAACGGTGGACAAGTCGTCTTCATACTTGGCTAACCAAATATCTCCGTTCAAACTGATGGGACTTCTGGCTGCCAAAGGTATTGTAGACTTCTGTTGGCAGTTATGAAAGAGAGTGACATTATCTGAAACAACACTGAAATGAATTTTATTCCATTCGTTGTCTTCGCATGAAATGTCCGTAAATTTAAGAGTTTGTATCCGATTATTGTAATCCAATGTATATAAGTCTAAGCGCTGTTTCTTTGGTAAATAAGTTACACCAAACCTAAAGGTGTTTGGATATAAAAGATTATATAACTAAATCATTAATTTAAAAAACAATAGTTTAGACACATAACTGTGCGGCACCCGATTCATCGCTAATCCTAATGACAGTCCACGTCTCGTCTTTTGACGGCCGCTTACGAAAAGAGCAAACAAATGAAAATTGTTGCGGAAGTCCGTCGGGAAATACTTGACTTTTGTTTTATGATTTGTTTTGTCGTTAAAAAAATAGTTAAAATAGTGTTAAATTTAATTGATTTAAAAAAGTATTCAAGTATTATAACCTGGTTGGCAGTGTTAGATCGGCTTTTCTGGACAATCTGTAAGCGGTCTGTATTTTATTGGATCCGCGAACTCGTTTAACGCCCGGAAAGTTCAGTTCAATGTTATCCAATTGGAAGCGTCGGATCAAATCAAAAGTTGGCAAATCGTCGGCCCCTTCAAGAATCAATGGACACCCGCCGTCTGTTTCTGTAAGAAATACATTTAAATTAAATTAAGTTTTATAAATATATTAACTTTAAATAAATACCCGTTTCAATTAATTCAGTTTTCAATAGATGTGCATTTAGGCCATCGACTAATTAATTTGAAAATTATTTAAAAATATAAAATTTATATTACAAAATAAAACTTTTCAATTGTTTGCTTACAATGAGCTCCAAAAACATTAATAGTTAATAAATTAATAATAAAATTAAATGCAGAATAATGTTTGGAAACTTGATGAAATTTCATTTTTAATTTAATTATAAATAATTTAATTAAATTTAATTAGATAAAGGGTTGTGAACTTGATTTTAGCAAACATTTACACCATTTGTTATGTGAAAACTAGTAGTAGTAGTGATGGGGACGTGGATGTGCTTATAGATTCTGGAGTTTTATCCGATTGATTGAACAAAAAAAATAACTTAAACTACTGTTTCCTATAATTCAAAATTGTTTGCCTAAATTATTTCAATTGATATAATCAGGGTGTTGCTATTCTAGCAATAATTTTAGTAAATTTATGTTTAAAAGTTATACATTCATTACTATTAAATTAAAAATTAATTAATACTATGATATAAAATTAATACAATTTAAAAGTTTTATTTTATTATTTTTATAAAAATAACTAAATTATAGTATATTTTATGTTAAAATGTTTTAAAGTTATTTTTTGCCCCGAAATGCTTGTTTCTGATTATAAACTTCTTTTCTTTTTTTTCTAAGAAATATTTGTCCAAAATATTGAAACCAAAAAACTGTTTAACAAATGTTTAGAAGTGCTAAAAGACATTTATGTTTGGTTTGACTTATGTTTTTAAAAAAGTCGTTTTAAACCATTAGTTTTAAAACCAATTAAAACAAATCAAAACCAAAAGTTTAACCCAATTTGTTGTCAAAAAACCAAATGAATTATTATTTATATTTTATGACATATGATTTAATGAACCTTTTAATGAATTAAAATTGATTTATAGTTTTGAACATTTATTAGTTTTGAATATTTTATAATATTCTTCTATAGTATTTAACAATATTTTATAACTATTAAAAAATGAACAAAATAAGTATTTATATTAACTAAAAATCTAATCATAAAATTCAAAATTATTAAAACTATTATTAAATACATTATAACAAAAGTGTAGTTAAATGAGAAAACAATGAATAAGTGAGAGGAGAGAGTGAATGAAAGAATGGTACTATTCTTTGGAGTCAGCGATACCGCCTTCAGTGATGGCATAAGTGGCCTCATTCTCGGCTAAGTCCGGACTGTCGTAGATCTTTGCCACACGACTCTCGGCCCGACCTTTACGTAAGTATAGACGAGTAGTGGACGCGTGCGCCAGTATATGACCGCCAATGGGTTTCTTAGGGTCGGCCTGGAATGACATGGCAGCACCTGTAGGTCATTGTAATTATATATACTGTTAATTGTTGTCTGCATTTAATATGAAATGGTAAGAACCGGGATCAGCGGTCATTTGATTGGTGATAAATACGGCCACATTGTACTCTTCACTAATCTTCTGTAGTTTAGACATCATTTGTGCCAACTTTTGTTGCCTTTCGGACAGTTCTCCGCGACCCGAATAGTCTACTCTAAACAATGCCATAATTGAGTCCACAATCAGAAGCTTGAATTGACCGCATTCTTCGTGAAATTTGGCCGCAACTGCGTCTGTAATGCCATCAATCTTTGGATCAGTTGATGCGTTCAATACACAGAATATATTGTTTTATACCTAAAATTTCGTACTGATGTTCGCTAGTGTTGGCCCTCACGTACAATACGTTGTCGAGCGCCGAGTCCTCGTCCAAACCAAAACGCGATGCAATTTGTCTGCAAATGAAAACATTTATTTTGACAGATATTCACCATTTAGTACTCCAATGACATACTTGAGCCGATCCGGACGGAAGGTATGTTCGGTGTCTATAAACATCACTTTTCCACCCGAATAACCGCTGTGTGGCAGTTGACACGTGACTGCATTGGTCCGCAAAGATTGTAATTAAACATTAAAATATTTAGAGAGAGAGAGAGAGAGAGAGAGAGAGAGAACTGACTACAGAGAGTGTGTGAAATCTGTGTCTTTCCGGTACGAAACTCTCCAAATGCTTCAGTGATGGCCATACTCTCAATGCCTCCGCCCAACAGTTTGCTTCAAATCAATAGCAAAACAATACAATTAGTCATACAATCACTAAATGGTTGTCTAAATGAATGACTGACTCAAACTCATCGGATCCAGTCTTAAGCCGAAAGATATGTCTACGTTTGGCCGACACTTGATTGGCCGTTAAGAAGAGCGACTCATTGGACAGTTTGGCAGCTGTTTCTCTGATTTTATCGATCTTTGTTTCACTCAAACCCTTAATTTGAATCAATTTTCGCTTAACAGTCATCTGAAGACCTTTTATCGTACAAATGCCTGAAGTCTTCAGTTTCTTAATGTCTGCGCTGTTCTGTTGATAGCAATCAAAACCATTCATCCATTCATTCAATCAATTAATTGATATATAAATATAATCTTCAAATCCAACTCACGATTCCGTGATTCTGCAGAATATCAATGTCCTGGAAGAACGACTCCTAATGTCGTCCATTAGTGTCACCCAAACAGTTCCCATACAAAGAGTATATACATTAGACAAACACTAGACTAGACATCAAGTGACCAGTGCTTACCTCGTCGTCATCGGTGGCGCTATTGTCGAGCTGTTGGTCGGCTAAAGACATTGTGTGATAGACTATGAATTGATTGGATCAATGATGGGATCAATTGAAGTGATGGACAGATAGTGTGGACACAACTGTTTGGTCACAAAACAAGTCAACAAATGAATGCTATTTTCGGTACAAATTGAATGTCAATTCAATTCGAACTTTAATTTTGTTTTTTGGCGTCAAAACCAATTCCGACCTCTGATTGGCTGTTCATTTGACGCATGCGTTTGAATGCATTGTTTTTGTTGACATTGTGTTGTCATATGTTTTATGCATTTAATGTTTTGATTGATTGAGTGGTCATTGACTGGTCAGTGAGAGATCGGATTGAGTGATGTCTTTGTCGGCCAATGATTGTGTCAATTGTGCGAAACTGACGGATGTATTGGCCGATCAGAAGAAGAAAATGTCGTTAATTGAGGTGCGATTACGAGATCTGGTCAACGCTTACAAAAAAGTCTGCTCCGAAAGAGACAATCTGTTGGCCATCCGATCGGCAACTGTTCAGCCCTTAAGTGATTTACACGAACAGCAAAAGCGTTTGTCTTCACTCGAGGCCAGTGTTACCGAAATGTCGGCTATTTGTGGTCAATACGAGTTGCAAAGCGTTAAAGACAAACAATTGATCCAAGAGTTGTCCCAACAGTGCGAACAGTTGTCCAACAAATTAACGGCCAATGAAACGACTCATCAAAAGACTAACAAAGAGTCCAACAAAACAAATAAGACTTTTAGGCAAAGAGGGGTTCAAACTGATGAATGGTTTGAGATAAACGACGTGACAAACAATGAGGCGATAAATGTCACCGAAAAAGTGGTCAAAAACATTGAAACGCAAACCGAAACTCAGTCTGAATTTGATGTCTTTGGTGTCGGCGGACGAAAGCGCAGCGAATTAGCGGTAGTTTTGCCCACACTTTCCGAAACTCAACCGCAAACTGATTGCGACGATTCAGAAGACGCCGATCGCTTGTCTGTTGAAAGACACGACAGTCCTATCAATAGTTTAGACAATTATCCAGTGTTTGAGACAATGACGACGACAGCGTCAATGGTAGAGACGGGTCGACAAAGTGGCGATTTGTTTGGTGCGACGGCCACAACGACGGGTGTATCGCTGTTTTACGCCAACGAATTGGCCCGAAAGGAGATTGATTTGGCAGAAACGAGAATACAGGCCCGAGAACAGGAATGTGCACTTCGGGAGTGGAAATGGAAATACAATACCGAAATATACAGGTCTGTCATCTCATGGTTTAATTGACTGCTAATTCATTCATTCATTTATTTATTGTTTGATTTAGACTTCAATCGCGTGTAAATGATTTGGAGAGAAATCTATCGCAAACCGTTTCAAATCAACCATTAAGTCAACTGAATGTGACTTATATTCGTAATGTTTTGATGAAACTATTGAATACTAAAGACAAACATCAGAAACAGTTTATGATTAACGCTATTCTGACGGCTCTCGAGCCCAACCCTAACGACAGACCAAAGGATAGAAAACCTAAATGACTTTCCAATCGCTAAACGACTGAATCTATTGACTGAATCGTGGCTTTTAATTCAATTTAATTCAAATCATTTGTTATTTATATATGCCTTTACATGTTATTTATAATATATTACTTGGATTTCTGGTATTAATCTTTGTAATGAATCTACAATGAATTGTTATTTTTACTGTATTTTAATGTGTTATAAATTTTAATAAGAAATATATGATGAATTTCTTGCTTATTTTGTAAGCCAATTACCGGTAAATTACCGATAGATTGGTTACATATCACGCGGCATAGCTGGTCAAGCGCTCGGTAAATGATAGACAATGCGG
>JAQIWK010000109.1:0-24027 GCA_034695265.1 Dissorhina ornata | reverse complement strand
TAAGCAATACTTTGAACTATTGGGTAAATATGACGAAGGGATGGATATATGGGGCGGAGAGAACCTGGAGATGAGTTTTCGTATTTGGATGTGCGGCGGAACTCTGGAGATAGTGACGTGTTCTCATGTCGGACACGTATTTCGTAAGTCAACGCCGTATACATTCCCGGGCGGGACGAGTAAAGTCGTGAACCACAATAACGCCCGACTCGCAGATGTATGGCTTGACGAATGGAAAGACTTTTATTATGCGATAAATCCGGCCGCGAAGAAGACAGATATGGGAGACACCGAACCTCGCAAACATTTAAGACAGCGTTTGCAATGCAAAAGTAATTATATAGACATTTATTGATTGTTATTAATTTATCTATCAATTGTTTGGTTTAGGTTTTCGTTGGTATTTGGAGAACATATATCCTGAAAGTTCAATGCCTTTGGATTACTATTCTTTGGGTGACATTAAGAATATTGAAAACAACAATTGTTTGGATACTTTTGGCCGCAAAAGTAGTGAAAAATTAGCGATTGCTGACTGCCATGGAATGGGAGGAAATCAAGTGTTTGCTTATACGAAGAAAAAACAGATTATGTCTGACGATAATTGTTTAGATGTGTCTAATAAAAAGAGTCCAATTAAACTGATGAGATGTCATGGGATGGGAGGCAATCAGATATGGGATTATAGCAAAGTCACTAAAACTATTGTTCACAGAAATACTGGTCTCTGTTTGGATAAAGCGGATCCCATCAAAGACATGACTCTACCGGTGCTGAAACGATGCGATGGAAGAAAATCGCAAAAATGGCAAATGAATAGTAACTTTAAATGGCAGACATCGAAGAAGGAGACTAAACTAAGTGATGATAAATCAAATAACTTATAATTTTTAAGTTAAATTGTTGAACATTTTAAATGCAAATATTTGCTCATTCAATGAAATCTCATTTTTAAGTTACAATTTTGAAGTGCCTTTTATACAATTATAAAACAATCACTAAAAATACCATTAATTACAACAAAATCTATTTAATTGATACTTAATTTATAAATTATTTAATAACTCATACCATTTGACGGGTATTTTGAGAATATATTTATGTTTTTTATACAAAATTTAATCAAACATTTGTTACATTTGTATGAATCGTGTGTTAATTTATTAATTTTTATAATGATTTTATTTATTTAACCGGTATTTTATACTTAATTTGTAATTTCATAAGTAATTTAAGCCATAATTTTTTAAAATTGAAAATATTTTATATTAAAATTATTATTAAATTTGTTAAACAAATGATTAATTGATTTAGTTTTACGGATCAACTAAAGTGATACAGTTTTTGGTGAAAACTTGAAGTAAACGTAATTAATGGACAGTCAATGAACTTCCGGATCCGTCAGCCATAGTCGGTGTTGTTTGCCATTGAAATCACTTTCTCTTTGTCTGAAAGTATCAATTGATCCGTCGATTGACACCACAATTCACCACTGAATCCATTGATCAACACTCGACCCATACATTGTTAGACATATTGTGGTAGATATGAGTGATCGTGAGGTATGTATTGGAGAGACATAAGTCTTGTTTGACATTCAAAACTGAAAGTTATTTACAAATGTTTTGTTTGTTAATTGAAATGTCATTTGAATTGAAATGTCTTCAGGAGTCCCCCGAACGTCACGAGAATGGTTCGCATCGGTCTAATGAGTCTAATCACAGCGGTTCTGAGCGTCACTCGGAGTCACCCCATCGTTCTCGCACTCACTCGCCATCTCCGCGTCCGACCGCACGCTCCCGATCGCCCCGCAAGAGATCCCACTCAAGGTATTTGACAATCAGTGGTTGATTCAGTTGATTGTGACTATAATTTGTGTGATTATTGTTGACAGGAGTCGATCCCATTCTCATCGATATAGTCGACATCGAAGAGACCACTCGAAGTCACGCTCAAGAAGTCCTCGTTCGCGCCGATCGTAAGCTTTTGATATATTTATGAATTGAAAGGATTTGTTATTAAATGAATTGCATTAATGTGTGTAAACAGAGGTCACGATCGCAAATCTGCCGATGGATATGAACGCAAGTCTCGCCACGATAGCGGTCATGAATCACGCTCTTCCCGACGCCATAGAGACCACTCGCGATCTCCAATGTCTTCCCGTCGACGACACGTTGGAAACCGAGAGAATCCGCCGACCGGTCGCTGTGTCGGCGTTTTTGGTCTAAGTATTTACACTCAGGAAAGGGATCTGAAGGATGTGTTCGGCAAATACGGTCCCTTAGAAGACGTTCAGATCGTTTACGACGCACAGAGCGGCCGCTCCAGAGGATTCGCTTTCGTTTACTTTGAAGACAAGAATGATGCGGCGGCGGTATGTCTTGATGTTTAATGTCTAATAACGTGACAATTGGTTTAATTTTAATGTAAATTGTATTTAAAGGCCAAAGAGAGATGTAATGGCAGTGAAATCGATGGCAGAAAAATTCGCGTAGACTTTTCGATCACCCAAAGGGCTCACACACCCACTCCTGGCATTTATATGGGAAAACCAACGTAAGTATTGTTTACTAATTAACTATTGAAATGTTTAACTTAATCTGTAAATTGTTTCTGAAAAGCAGTGATAGACCTGAAAGACCTCCGCGTCATAGAGGCGGTGGTAGTGGAGGCGGCGGTGGTTACGAAAGAGGCGGTGGCGGTCGTGGGTACGGAATGAGCAGTTATGACAGATCTCCCTCTCCTTACTATTCCCGTCACGAAAGAAGAAGCCGTTATTCGCGATCGCGATCTCATTCTCCCCGTAAGTATTCAAACTATTATTAGAGACAACCCATTGAGTGAACAAACAAACAATTATACGATTGAAATCAACAATTTGTGTAATTTCTTCTAACAAAACAAAAGTATAAGTAATGTTTTAATTGACACAACCCTTAATAAATGTCTTAAATTATGTTTAATTAATAGCTTAATAATTGATAATAATATTAAACTATAATTAATGACAAATTAATTATTTTTTAGTCGATATTTTGTTTCATTTTTTGAATTAATTGTGAACTAATTGTAAACGTAAAACATATTGTAATCGATATTTTAATTAACGATATTTTAAATTAATTACACGAACTTACTCTTTATGTACAATCATTACAAACACTAATTATACCAAAAAATTAATGATTAATTTTAATGAACACTACATTTAGTAAAAATTGTTTAAAAAGCCAAATGCACTACAAATGACTGACCAATTATTGTTATGAATTGTAATTATAATATATTTTTACATTTTCTGAAAGGAGTTGCCATTCGGTAGAAGTTTTAGAAGAAATGAATGAAATTAAGAAAAAGTATTGAAGAGAAATGAGAAAAATATGATAATTGTTTTGTGAAAATGTTTTGTTCGTTTTGAAAATGTATTGAAAACTGAGAGTTGAAAATATGAAACCGAAAATTGAAAGCACTCTCAAACCAAAAAGAGCGTTGAACTGAAGCTTTGATTTTCTGTATTTCAAATCAGGAAAAGCTCGGCTCAAGAATACTCAGAATTCGGTTGAAAATTAGAAAATTTATGAAAATATTGTGAATTTAAAGATCAGAAAAAAGCGCGACTTCGACACCAATATAATCGTGTCTTATGTTATCATTATTTCGTTATTTGATTTAATAATTTGAAGAGATTTTCTATTGAGAGGTCCGAAGAAGGGTTATATTGAAGGGTTTTAATTGGTTTAATGTGTTATTATATCATTTGAATGGTAAGTATTTATTTAATGATTTAAGCTTTAAGTATATTTTCCTATCACTCGGAGTCTATATTGTTGACAATTAAATGCATAGAATTTATCTTAAAATAGATGTCAAACCAATATATAGTAAGTATTTTATTGAAATCATTTTTGACTGACCACTTGGTGGCCTCAAGTAAGTCTTGGATTTTAGTTTAATTTTTTTGTTGCTTTTTTATTACATTTTTATTTTTTAATAAATAATTTTTTTAAGAAAATATTTATTTGCTTTGAACTTTATTTAAAGTGTTTCACTAAATATTGCATATAATGCTCTATTTGTTTAAATATTGTAAGCATTACATCAACACTTCTTTGAATAATTGGTTCATTGAATGTCTGGTGATTTGCAAATCACTTATGATAGCAAATATTGTTTATTCTGATCTCAATTCTGACAAAAAATCTATAATTATATTTGGGTTTACTTTAGCGATAGACTATCGCCGACAACATTCAAACAGTTTCTTATAATACTTATGAATGTATTTATGAAATTACTAGTGATATTGAATTCAAATTAAATGATTAAATTTGATTGTTGAATAACTTTTGGTAAGAAACCATACAGTGGTTAACAATATTTCAATAATGATAGGCGTTGGAAAAGCTGTTAAATTAGTTTTAGACTTTATTTATATAATTTAAATATGAATAAAACATTATATAATTTGTTTGATTTAATTTTTTAAAAACAAAAAATGGCTTATAATTTAATTGTAACAAAAATTAGGTAAATTATGACAAATGACTGGAAATAATACTGACTAGAAATGAATTGGAAATTAAATTAAATTGAACTAATATTTTGGGAGCAAAACAATGGCACAAATGTGGGAATGTCAGAGACCATCGGTAGATGTCTTTGAATGACAATTAGATTTGTTTGCGATTTTGGTGTAAAAAGAAATTTTCAATCAAATAGTTTTGAATAGCTATCACAAAGTTGTTGGTATAGACATCAATAGATGATGAAATGGTCCATCACTTGGCCATAAAGCCATTAATCATCAAACAGGTAATCGGGAATAATACTGTTTTTGAAGTCATATGAGTTGCGGGTCTTTTCCAGACTATTGAGCGATCGCTTCAACCTATTCGTCAATGAAGTGGCCAATGGTTGGCCATCGGTGTCGGTATTTTGAGCGTTTGAATCGACTATTATTTTGGTGTTAATACCGTACGGACGCAAGTGATATAATAAGTACTCCAATACATACATCATATTGGGATTAACGTAATGAAATGATATGGCGGTATCACTACAACATCCCATTCCCTATATAAACAACAATTAATCACTCATTGATATAGCAATCAAAACCAGACATACCTCTTGAGAAGGATAGTAGATGTACTGCCAGTACCAGAAACTTTTATCCACGTGTCCGGGAATCACGTGATGTTCGGGAACAAACGGAAAGAAGCGACCTCTGCCTAAGCTGTCCCTCGAATCACCGGCCGTTACATCTAATGCCTCTAAACACTGTCCCATATCGACGTCTTCGGCGCCACCAGCACTGGCTTCTTTGCATCGTTTCGGGTGTCCATTGTTTAACCCTTTCTCTACAAATATTTTAAGCGCCTCACGACTCAACACATATCCCGCACCGCCTGACATATATCCTGTTAATCATTATAAAAGTTATGATTGTTGTCTCTAATTAACTCAAATCAATGCAAACCCTGTTTGACGTATGGCTTGAATTTGCAGCCGAAATAAATGGGATCCGAAGAGTTTTTTGACGATAAAAAGTAACGCAGATTCTCGACCACAACATACGTGTCGTCATCGGCTTTGAGGAACCAATCATTGTCTTGAAGGTAATGATGGTATGAATAATTGAAAGCACTTCTGGTTTTGGCCCACAACTGGTCTCTGCCTTCTTTGACATCTAGTTTGACTGTTGGCAGACTTGGGTCAAGGGTTGAGCTCATGAATAGTAGTGTATTACACCTTTGACCCCACGTCGCCTTTACATGTTTGGCTTTTTTCTGGTGATTTTCTGGATTTGTCATAACCCAACATAATATCCGTACCTTTTTCGCTAAACTTTTGGCCACTAAGTCATCGTCTAAATTAAATAATAATTACATTTCATTTAGTAATCATTATTACATATATTTTATAGCTTTATTTTATGTCAATTTTAGTGTTTCAAAAAGTTTATAACATATTTTATATTAAAATCCGGTACTAAATAAACAATTTTTGTAATGAATTGACATAAATATTGAGATATATTTTTTTTTATAGATTCATATTTTGTTTGATCAGAAAAGTATGTTTACTGTCAATGATTGTTATGTTTACTAATAATAATTTAATAGCAATTCATTGCAAATGAAATAAAATATTTTGTTAATTCAAAAACCATTAAAACCGTAAATTCATTGCATACAAACATTAATTGTGATAAACTAACTGTACTTTGCTTTACGATAAACTCAAATTGCATTGTAAATTATAATTTATAAACATTTCTGTGTTTATATTTCAAACATGTTTGTGTAAAGTATATATTATTTTTATATTACATGTATATTTTAAACATTTGCAGAATGTTACTAGTTTTAAAAAAATTAACAATTCAAATAAATTATAAAACTTCCCAATAAAATACTCAAATCAAAAGCACATTTTATATATTAAAGTTTAATAATTAAACAATAATTATATATAAATTGATAAAATTTATATTAAATCCAAAATACAATAGATTTAATTGATTAATAAATCATTAATTTAATGAATACATTGAATGCAAGAGAAAGTGTGAAACAAACCCAAAAATCATTAATGGGTTTAACCTAAACTTTTTAGTAATTAAACCATAAATTTGTGGTACAATTGAGTGTCAATTAAGATGAATAAAAAGAGTGACAAATAATATGACAAACCTTTATGAAAGTCTTCGTCGTGTGAGTGGAAGCTGACGGGCGCCGACGGGCCAACTGCCAGATCAAGATTATGGTGATCGTGTGGATCGCTATCTTCGTGCGGGTGATCGTCATGTAGTGATGAGGGGATGAAGAATGTGTTGGCGTTGAGTCCGACCTTCTGGTAGTGGACAACACTGAGCAATAAATATGCGAAACTGAATCCAAATGTCATTCCCATCGCCAGTGTTAACAAAAAACTGCGCGAAGAGCTCTTCGGCGCCGACAAAAGTTGCCGATACTTTCCCAACATTTGCCTACAAAACTGTCCAATCAATCAATTTATTGGTTTTTCAAATTATATAACTATTTTTCAAATCCAAAAAATAACTAATCATTTATTTAAAACCATTTTTAAAAATGTTGATTAAAAATAAAACTTTTATTTTTGTTTAAATAACTAGTTTTGAATGAAAACCAAATGAGTGATTAACTCGTATTTCATAAATTATATCATAAAAACAACATTTGTTTGAAACAATTGTTTATATAATAAAATGAAATGAAAAATAATTTTAATTCAATAGTCAATTGGCATTAAATTAGTCACTCATTTGATTGGTATTTAAAAGTGAACTTCAAATACAAACAATACTCACAACTAATTAGTGGCAGTCATTCAAAGAGACCATTGATTAGACATACGTGTCGTGTGTTATCAGCGATTAAAACACAACCAAATCAGTGACTATTATCTCAATTATATGTGAATGTAATCATTATATTTCACATTGTATTTCATTGAATCATTAATGACATCTCAAATCACATCCAAACAAATCCTCACAATTAATGGCTTATGTTTTCAACTCATTTGGCTTTAAATACTCACAAAAAGCACTCAATTTATTACAAACTGTTTACAAACATAAGTCATACTTAAACTCAATTACATTATTCAATGCAATCCATCAGTTATAAGGGGCTAAGCGTTGACAGCAAACTTCAATACCAGACCCTCTCATGCCATCTAAATGGGGGATCACTTTGGATGTGTTTAATGGTAACATTGTTTAGTTAAGTGAGTGTAACGTTGTTTATGAATATATCGTACAATTAGTGTAGAGGCACCGGAATATACAAAAAGGCTTTTTTATTACAGACGTACTAGATTAGTCATTTAAGTATTATGATTAACAACAAATTATGACTAAAAAAAAGCCTTTTTGTAAACTCCGGTAGCTTTATGTTTTGGTCAATCATTTGAATTGGTATTCGATTTTGAAATGAATTGAAAATTGAGTAACCATTTTGTGAATGAATTAAAAGTTATTCATTTAGAATGCAATCAAAGATGTCTTCAGATGTGACGTCAGTTCGGCCAAAGATTAGGACCAAAACAACAGAGGTTTGGATGATTAGCAGCCAAAGTATGGTTGCATTCAAATGATTGACACGTTTTTTGGTTTGAATTTTGACAGAAACTGATTGGAGAACCACTGGAGAGAAGAACGATCCGGTTTGAGGACAGGGATGGCATTGAACGGTATTACCCGGCATTGGTAGGCATCCATACAAACACTTATAAACAATAAATGATTGTCTAATTGATTGTTGCATTGAAAGCATATCAAGTTTTCGCATACAATGGTTTGCATGAAGTACTGTCGGCCACCCATCAAGACTATGGCAAACCTGGCGATGACTGGACAAGACTTTGCCAACAACTCGGACGTCCAGCGATGGTTAGCTAATGTGAACCAATACGAAGAGATGCTTAAAACTTTGTTACAATTACAACACAATCAGTAATAATTGTGTAGAAATTGATGATTACATGCAAACTTAATATTCATACTTTGATTTAGGTTTTGGTCGACTCTTATCAACGAACCAAGTCTTCAGACAAGTCTGGAGTCCTACTTGCGATGTGCGCCCAGAGATTACGAGTTATACAACTCATTGATTACCAATCAAATGAAAACTTGTCTCAAAAGAGTCTATAATTTAGTTTTCAAACTTTATTTAAGGATCTGTTCGACCGCTGAATCCAAAGTACTTTTGAATTGATTTGAAATGTTTTGTATGAAATTAATTGATGTCTTGGTATACCTTTTTAGACACATTTTATATCAGAGAATACGTTTGGAAACTTAATATACGATAACTATTTGATAGACTTCCCCAAAATGGTTGAGTTATCTGTTTTGTACGCCAACACCGGTTTTCAACCCTTGTTGACCCGAATGCTGTCCAATGTATTGAGATGTCAGCCCCGATATGACGAAGATTTAGTCAAAGGTTGCGCTCATTTCAATGAAGCGTTTCGTTCAAATGAAAAAAGACTCGGAATCGACGAGAATAGCATAGAAACCAGTGATAAACTATCGTATATTCAATGGTCAGAATTACAATCTATTATAATCAGTATAACTGATTTGAGTGTCAGTGTCAGATGTCTGGCCCTATCTGTGCCCCAAATTGTTCATCACTACAAAAAGTCATCGATTGATAAAACAATAGTCGAGTTTTATAACCGAGTCTTTCCTTTACTACAAAATGAATTGAATTCAAGATTTGAAACGTCGGACCGAAAAGAATTGTACACTAATTTTAAATCACTATTTAATTTATGTTTTTAATTGAATGTATTTTTTTCTTATTTACAGAATTAGTGAACAAATCCAACGACAAGTACTGACCGCACGATCTAATATTATTTATACGTTTCGAGATATTATTAGACATTATTTTATTGATAAACTAATGGACCAAAAGTTAGTCTATTGAAAACTTTGATGGATAAATATTGTATACAATATTAAATGATTTATTATTTTCAGATTAACAAAACAGTCAAAATTTGATTTAATGGACCAATTTATCGAAACTCTCACATCGGCTTCGTTTGAGAAAAGGTTTGATATAAAAAATTGATTTATAATTGTGTTTTAATTATTTTCTGTATTTAGTTTTATTAGGGATTATTGCTCTCAATATTCGGTTGAATCAGATTTGGATGATCTGTCAAAAGACAGTGAATTAACGCAATTTCAAAGTGTGGATAAGACTCGAGTCGATTATCTCAAAAGTCTGATTCAAAGCAACGCTTCCAGTGATCCAAAGATTATGAACACATTTGGCGAAACAAAGTCATCGAAAGAGTCGATTCAAATTGAAGGACAAATGAATGGATTTGCAGTGAATATGAATGACACTAACGTTGAACTCGAATCACAAATACAGTACATCAGAGAAATAATACCAGATTTAGGGACAGGTTTTGTCGAAAAATGTTTGCAATTTTATAATATGGATAACGAGAAGGTATTGAACGCCATTCTGGAAGACAATCTGCCGGAACCGTTATGTTCGTTGGATCGCAATCTTCAGAAAGTGTCCACAAAACAAAATATTGCAAAGAAACTACCGGTCAGTGGGGAAGCATCTAACGAAGTCAACAAACATTTGCCACAATTCATACCCGACATTATCGACGACAGAAAAAACATCTATAATAACGATGAGTTTGATATCTTCCGTAACAAAGACGTTGATTTAAATCGTATGCATTTGGGAAAGAAAAACAAACAAACAGTGTCTCAAATGGACCATCAAATGAGGGAAAAGATCATGTCTTTGCATTATATGGCTGTAGAAGAGGAGGAAAATCAAGAGTTGTTGTGTTATGACGACGAATACGATGATACCTACGAAGACGATACCATCAAAATTGATTTGATTGCCGATAAACTAATGGATGAATTGCAAACCACCGATGAAAATGATGGTCAAATGACCACTAAAGGCAAAAGTTATAAAGAAAATCATCCAAAAAAGACTAACTTTTATCGACAGAATAGAAATTTTAAGTAAGTTTTGATAAAAAATATTTTTTGAAATACAAATTTTAAAATAAATTAATACTTTTATAAGTAATGTTATGAATGCTGTGATTATTATAAGTATAATTGTATTTATATTTTGAAATACAAATGTATTAATGAAATAAAATAAACAAATGTTTACGACATATTACTGTTTACACAATGATTTTAAGTTAAGAAGTTATAGTCTATAACTTATAGTAAACGTAAAATAAACTAATAATCAAATCAATAGATGAAATGTTTTAAAGAGGATAAGAGAGGGTGACGTCCTGTCGGGCCAACTCGAGAAGCATAGGATCGTCGAAAAACTTATTAATACTCACGTCTTCGCTCAGACCTTTCCTTCTGCGAGTCTTAATCATGAATTCTCGCGCCAAATGTGGCGCCGGTTGTGGTTCGAGCGGTCGGATAACTATTGTCTTGTCGAGCGGGTCTCCCGGAACGATCTGTAGGCCAATCAAATACAAAGTATTTTAGCTTAACATCAAATAGTCATCCAATACAATGGTGACTGACCTGCCAGTGATGAAACACTGATAAACAGAATGCCTGTCCCTGAGTATGCGTTCTCAGGTCTGTTTCAAAACCAAACGAATCGATTGCCGGAATAAACGCTTTGACGGTATAGAGGGGAGAGCCGGGCACTGGTATGTCTTGAGTGATATGACCCCTACGTTTAGCTAATACCGTATAAACAGCTGACACACAATCGGCCGGCGCTAAGACTTCAACAAAATTGTATGGCTCCATAAGACGTGGCGTCGCCATCAAGAATGCCGAATAGGCCACTCGTCTAGACGTCGGAATCAGTTGTCCGCCACCTCTGGCCGCAGGTTCTGGCGAAACAACGGCATCTAATATCTTAAACTTAACGTTACGAATGGGTTCTTCGCAGAGCGGTCCCTCACGAGAAGCCCATTGAAAGCCTTGAACTATTGAATCCTTAACGGCAACCAACAAATTCTTGTCCACTTCTGAAGGTAGAGTGTCATCTACTAAGATGTTTGGTCCACTCTGTTCGGGACCGAAAGCCCAAATAGATCGCGCGGCCAATAGATCCCAATCGTATTTGGTTTGAAAAAATTCACCCAATTTTTTGCGATTCCAATTGATTTGGACGACTTCGCTCTCAATATCTTCGGCCAAACCTTTTTCAAGCGGTTCGGCAATCATTGTTAACTTATTTCTGTTTTGATTAGTAAAACATTTGTTAATTGGTTTTCATTGGAAACATAATATTGTCTTACTTTTTGTTTGGCGTTTCGGCAAAACATTTTAGTGAAGAAGTTTCGACAACTGTCTCGCAAAAGGATACGACCGGATCAGCCACTTTGATGTCTGACATACAATACAACAAATTAATTACTAAATGAATATAAAAATAGGTGAAATAGCAATACATACCAATTTCTGAATACATTTTCCTGAGGTCATGCATAACACAATCCAAATAGAGTTCTCCAGTGCCGAGGATTACGTGTTCACCACTTTCTTCCACTTTGGTGTTCAGCAATGGGTAAGATTTGTTACATTTTCTCAATCCCTCCAACATTTTTGGTAACTCGGATGGGTTGACCGGTTCGACCGCTATTTTGATTACCGATTGAGTGTTGAACTTAAGTGGTCTGAAAATATGCAACTCATCGTCGTATCTCATATCTACTATTGTCGCTGTCTTAGTGATTGGCTGATCAATACCTTCAATGAGTACCCAATTGCCGGCCGGAACTCTGTTGACTTCAATGTGATAGCGGGCCTCATATATCCAAAGTCTGCCGACATTCATAATACGCGAGTCTTCTTCGTCAAGAGAAGAGTAGTTTTCGCCCAAAATCTTCACCTCTTGTTTGGCGTGAAGAGTGCCGCTCAACACCAAACCAAACACATGAAAAGTTGACGCGTCTTGAGTTGAGTACTGCTTAGTCGTGTGAACCATAAGAGGTCCGTCGGGATCGCAGGCAATCATAGATTCGCCTAATGGAGAATCGGACGGTCCTTTCCATATATTCTCGATCTTATGGCTGGCGTTCTTAACGGGTGATGGGATGTGTTGAACGCATAGGTCTACCAAACAATTAAAATCACCCAAAAATCTTGAACACACGAGTCTAAGAAGCGGCCGAATATTTAATCGCATTTCAGATTTTGAGAGTTTGATTCCCAATTCATCCAAAACGTTTGGAAGTGTAGAGTCAACGTCTCCGACCACTTGAGCAAACAGTTTATATAACGGCTCCAAAATAAACTCTATAAAAGATCTTTGAGATGTACTGTTGGCTTGCTTTCGGGTAAACTTTCGCCTAAAAATAATAAAATTATATTAATTTATGTTTTCAAGTGTCTGTAGATGAGTGATACAGACGTCGTACGATTGAAGTACATGTCTCCCCACAAACGCTTTGCCAATTCGTTTGGATTAAAACCTCCGCCAAAGTGTTGGCAATAGAGTTGTGAAAAGGATTTCAATGTAAAGCAAACGCTGTATTGAGAGCTCGCGAAACACACATTTCCGATAAGTGGAGATATAATGGGCGGTTCTTCGTCGTCATAATAAGTCCTAAACATTGAAAACTCGTTAAAAATCATAACATAAATGAATTCAAAGACTTACGCAATAAGACTATTGATTTCGTCCAAAATATGTCGGATCTTGAAGTAGGCGTCATTTGGCGGAAGTTTGAGCTCAAGAATTAATCGATCAATTTTATTGATACAGAGAGTGATGGCCAGTCCCTCTTGAACGGCATGTCTGAGCAGACGTTCGGTATTCAACATAACCCCTTCGGCGGCGTCAACGAAAAGGACAATACCATCGCATAGTCTGATGGCAGCGGTCACTTCATCCGAAAAGTTTACGTGACCCGGAGTGTCCATTATGTTCATCAGGTATGACTTGGACTTCAAGTCCGGCATTACAACTGTTATTGGAGTCGATTTAATGCTTACTCCTCTCTCTTGCTCTGTATATAAAATGTCTGTAAACCGAAACTAAACACAAATATACCGTTCAATACAACTATCACTTAATTATAATAATCAGAAATATATACTAAAATAGTTTACCGCTTTGCCCTCTTTGGTCTTCAGTTCGGGATGTGTTTGCTCTACAATACAGTCAACAAAAGTAGTCTTTCCGTGATGTAAGTGACCAACAAATGCCACGTTTCGTATCAGTCCTGTATTGTCCATCAAATCAGTCATAAACCTATCAATAAGTGCCGGTAAATGAATGAATGAAAGCAATCAAATCAAATCACTTTAAGACATACTCCAAGTCATAGACAGTTGTGGGTAAGTCCTGCACTTCATGCGAGAACTTCTTCAGCCGAACGGGTTGTATAATGGGTTGAGTGAGCGGTTGGGCGTCTTCTTCTTGAACAATGGTCTCCACGTCCGGTCCGTATATCTCTTCAGCGGTCGGATAATACTTCTTGTCTTCGTGTAAGACAACCGCCATTTCCGTGTCATCGTCTTTGCCATCTTCGAGCATCAATTGATCCTAAAAAGTATTGTCCATTAAAGAGAGGAATGTTTGGTCAGTTAATGGCCAACCAATTACCTCATTGCGCCGGTCGTCGTAGTCATCGCTGCGGCGGTCGTCCGCATCATCCAAGTCTTGGTCCGACTCGTCTTCAGACTCGATGTCTGGACCGATATAATTGCCGAACTCGTCGTACAAATCTCCGTCCATATTGTCGATCACTTAATCTGATTCTTAATTCAAAATCTTAATTACTTTTCATTTCAAAAAAGCATTGATTTGTTTGTATTGTTTACGATTCAAACCATTCATAAACAACGTTACAACCAATTCATGTCAAACCGATGGCCCACTTATTGTCATTCAAAGTCATATTTTTGTAAATTTTTATTAAAAACATAATTTTATTCAAATTAAATAACTAATATTTTAAGCAACTTTTAATATTAACTTTCAATACATGAACGCTATTATCTTCGCCACAACTGGCCATATATAGTTCAAACCGACCGTCAGTTTGTTTCTCTATTTTAGGCGAAAATTGTATCCGATTTACGGTTAATGTGTGACTAAAATGTAAATTAAAGTAATTATTAGACAAATGAATGAAATGTATTCAACAATCAATTCATACCATTCAGTAATATCTTTCAAATGAATCCAAAATGTATTGCTATTCCAATAGTAAAGACAAATATTTCCGTTTTCGAGTCCAAAGGCAACCAAATAATTAGCATTGAAAGTATGGTTACAGATATCGACAGTAGTTATTGAATCAGACAATGTTAGTGGCGGACCAGTGACAGTCACGGGCCCTAACGTCGACCCTTCAGTCATCTTATTTAAACCAATGGTCCAAAAGACTGCACACTTATCTCGGGAAACGGTCACAAAGTGTTGGTTATCGTAAGTGAGGGCACAATCCCATATAATACGAGAATGAATGCCATTCTTCTTGTCACTGAATCCAATGCGACAATAGTCTGATTCACTGGACTGCCTCTCAAACAAAGACCAAGTCCTGTCTCGCGATGCACTCAATATATACCGTCCGTCACTCGAGAATCTAATTCGAGTGACTGTTAGTTGATGTGAAGATAGTTTGGCCACCAGTTTGGCCTCATTCACGTCCCACACAATAATGTCAGCGTTTTCTGCTTTGCTTGCTTTGGATGCCGAAGCTATTAGAGTAGCGCTAGCATTGGTGGCTACAGAAAACAACTCAAACACATGTCCATACAATTTGTGAATTTCTGGCCAAAGAGTGTTCTGAAGCAACGATTCTTCGGTGGGGGGAACGTCTAATACGGTTGGCTTAAAGTCGTGATCCACTTGTTGGGGCTCATAGACAGCTGTGTTAGACAGACCCAGTGTGGGAACAGTAGCGCTGTGAGCCATCTCTTTGTCACGCATATCATCGCAAATATCAACTTTTGAGATGAGTTGCAAACTTTCAGCAAAACATTTAGTGGCTCTAAAAAGTCTAAGAACTTTCTCGTCGGCACCCGAAACAAAAATATGTCTGTCGATCATTGCAATACACTTCACCTCATAGCCATGTATTTGCGGTCTCGACATCTCATGCCATGATGTATTGTCATCACTTCTAGATCTCCAAATGGCGTGCAATCTAGTCGTCTCATCCCTTGAACAGCTCAACAGATACTCGCCCTTTGGTTCCCACGATATATCAGTCACGCCATCAAAGTGTCCACTAATAGCCACCGAGGGTTTCCATTGTTTGTCAACACATTTCCATATATGAATGGCACCGTTAAAACTATAACCAACTATCATATCTTTTAGTGGCGATGAGGCACAGCCTAAGAATCCCAACGTATTTCCACCAATTTCTCCAACTCTAACACACTCTATCCAAAGATCATCTAAATTATGATCTTCGGGTGATTGCCATAAAATCATTGTCTTATCCATCGAAGCCGATAATAATTGAAGTCTATTATCGCAACAATTATGCCAACGAACTTCGGTGACCCAACCCTCATGTCCGGCCAGTACTGTCTCCAATCGTACCAAATAGTTATTCATTGAATCTATTATAACAACAATTTATTAAATTAAATCATTTTTTGATAGTATTATTAACATTCATACCTTTAGTTTGCAACGAAAACATCAAATGATTGATTTGAGACTTGTGTTTGTCATCTATAGGTTGTATTTGATGAACTCGTATGAAAGAGTCTTGCGATGATGTGGCCACCAATAAACTGTCTAATTATTTAATTACAATTTAATTTAATTCATTTTCAGTTCAGTTTAAATATCTCACTGTTTTCAGTCTCAAAGATATCAATGGATCGGATCCAATCTTCATGTCCTTTAATTTCAATTAAAGGCTTTATTTCATAATTATTATCATTAAATTGGTACAAATTAATTGTTTCATTAGATCCAACAGTTATTATAACAATGTCATCAAAAATGCATTTATTTTTGACAATTTTAAAGTCAAATATAAAATGATTGACAAATAGCTCTGATATTTGTTTGTCATTTAACCAAATCTTAAGCCATTTATCGGTAGAAGTAGTCAATGAGAGTAACCCATCGTTACTCAACTGATATGAATGGCTTAAAATAACGGACTCTTTGTGTCCAATCAATTGGTATATAACTTGATATGTAGTTAAATCCCAAACAATCGATGTCTTGTCAGCCGACGATGTAATCAATAGACGGTCGCTATTGGCCACCAATTTGACACTATTTACTTGACTCTTGTGTCCATTCAATAGTTTAATCACTTTATTAGACTAAAGAAAATTAATTAGTAAAAAAAGATTTAAAATGAAGTGACAATTAAGCGGACAAATGGTAATCCAATGCAAACCTCAATGCAATAAACAGCGACACTATGTTTGGCCGCAAAGTATATCAACCGATCGGTGCATTCAATGCAATGCGAGTAACGATTACACGAAACACTCGTGTAATCAATTGAATAGCTTAACAGTTCACTCATCGCTCACACAATTAAACATTCAATTTAAATGTCAATTAAATGTTTTGTTTATTAAATGCCGTAAACAATGTGACACATGTGTGACACGTGACCAAACATTGGCACTACAAATGCCATCTGTAGTGCTATTAGTGTTGCAATGTTTGCGGCAATTGTTTTACTCGTCCATTGAGTCAACACTTCAATTGATTACAATTTTTTGTTTCATTTAATTAATTAATTTTACAATTAATTGATTTAATTATATATTTATTGTGTGTTTTATATTATTTGTTTGTATTTTGAGTGAATTTATTAATAAGAGAAGTCGTTATCAATTGAAAGGTAAATAGATTTAGTTTTTTATGAAATAAAAGCCAATATTTGGCTCAAAAAATGATTTATTCATTTGGTTTACAAAATAAATTAATAATTGGTTACAAATTGTGATGAAATGAATGCCAAACTAAGACTTGTGTTGATATCGTTTGTCATTACATTATTTGTATTATTTTTGTGTGAATTTTTCATCTATTATCTCATCATATGGTGGTGTCATTGGCCGACACCCGACACGATGATCAACAATGAGTCGGTTGACGGTCGGGTGTCGGCGATGGTATTGTCGGACACTCACGTGTTGGGCCGACTTCACGGCCACTGGTTGGACAAACTTCGACGCGAGTGGCAAATGAAACGTTCATTCGAGACATCACTGCAGCTGTTCTCACCACAAATTGTCATTGTTTTGGGTGATGTCTTTGATGAGGGCCAGTGGGCTAACGATCAAGACTTTGATACTTATGTCAAACGATTTCATCACTTGTTTGAGACCAATAGTGACACTCAAATGATTGTTGTTGTTGGCAATCATGACATAGGCTTTCATTACTGGACAGACAGATATCTTCGGCGGCGCTTCGAACGAGCCTTCAATACAACAGATGTTGATTTGATTGAATTGGAGAATGGGATCCATTTGGTGACTATCAACTCAATAGCGCTTGAAGGCGATGGCTGCTACTTATGTATGAGTGCTGTCCATAAGATGACACAAATTGGACAACAATTGAAAGAGAAGAATATATCGCCTATACTTCTAATGCATTTCCCATTATATCGAGAAAGTGATACAATTTGTGTTGAATCTGATTCTCGTACTTCGGATGACCCGAAAAGTCTTGAAAATAAGGAAAGAATTGACTGCCTATCGAAAGAGTCAACACAACTAGTCTTAGAGACATTAAATCCTCGACTTGTGCTGACGGGTCACACCCATTATAGTTGTGTTGTGACTCACGAGTGGCACAAACCGGTCACAAGTCGTGTTCAAGAGTGGACAGTCGCCTCATTTAGTTGGCGTAATAACAAAAATCCAAGCTTTTTGTTACTATCACTCACTTCTGATGACTATTCAATTTACAAGTGCTTTCTTCCCAATGAAACTGTCGTTTATGTCATTTACATCATTAGTGCCGTCGTTTTGTTGGCTTTTAATATTCGCACTATTTTTGTCACATTTTATACTAAATTTAAATCCAATTAAAACAATTTGATTACAATTGTAGCTATTTATTAGTTTATTTTACTTAAATTAAGTTAATTAGTAATTTTACTCTATTTTTATATAAATTATTTGAACAAATAATAATAAATTAAAAATTATAATTTATAAATTATAATGAGTTTGATTATGATTACTATGAATAGGCACAAATATGATGCACTTTATGTTGCTGTTCAGCCGTCAGGGAAAGTTACGGCTCCAGAAGTGGTTCGCAGCGCATCCCGACAAAGCCAAGAAGAAGATCACTCGGGAACTGATCGCTGTAATCCTATCACGAAAGCCTAAACTTTGCTCATTTCTCGAGTGGAAAGATCTCAAAATTGTCTATAAAAGGTACGGCATATTGTAAAGTAGTTATTAAGTATTGATATTTGTATTCAATTGTTTGGTTCAGATATGCGAGTCTATACTTCTGTTGCGCTATCGAGCAATCAGATAATGAATTGTTGACATTAGAGATAATCCATCGTTACGTTGAATTGTTGGATAAATACTTTGGAAGTGTAAGTAATGCTATGATATAACATGTAATTGAATTGAATTGAATTGATTGTGTTGGACAGGTGTGTGAATTGGACATAATCTTCAACTTCGAGAAAGCGTACTTCATTTTAGATGAACTACTCTTAGGCGGAGAAATTCAAGAGACGAGCAAAAAGAATGTATTGAAAGCCATTGCCGCTCAGGATCTTCTACAAGAGGTATACATTTTATATTTTATTTTAAATGATTAAATGATTTGATTAGAAATTTGACTCAAATAAGGACGAAGCCGTTGACAATGCTTTAAAAGAGTTTGGCTTATATTGAATGCACAATCTTTTTAAAGCCGTTTTAGAATCTCTTTCTATATATTTTTGTATTCAATTTTTGTGATGCTTTTTCAGTATTACTTTTTTTTGTGCCAATAATTATTATACCAATGATTATATCGTTTGCACTCTCATTGTATAACAACAATGCCTTCTAGTCTTTGAATGTCACTGTTGTGTTAAAGCAGACAATCATTTACTAAACTTAATAAAGAGATTATATTTGAAATTATAAACCAAATTATGACTTGATTTGATTCATTAGGAGGAAACCCCTCAGGGATTCTTCGAAGACCATGGATTGGGTTAAACAGTATCTTCAGTTAACTTTTTAGTCCATATAATTGGACAGAAATTGTGGTCCAAACACTTTTGGCAACTTAATTATTATTTATATTCAATTAATAAATATTTTAGTTTTATTAACCATTAAATCAAACATTTGGCAGATATATTTATTACAAAATATGTATTTTTATTTTTTAGAATTTCTAAAAAAGCAATAAAACTTGATTTTTTAGATTTCATAATACTTTATAAAACTATGAAATTATTAAATGCTTTATTCAATTGATTGATTGTAACCTAAATTAATTATTTTCATTGACTTGGATTTGGTTTTTTTTAATATAAATATTTTATATAACAAAATCGCAGTAACTTTGATCACAGACACGATTAAATGAGTTATTTTTTAGTTATTTCTTTTAACTGATACACGTATTAGAAGGAACGGCCGACTCATTGGTGACCACTTGAGCGCTGGTCTCTCCCGACGGACCATCTATGCTTCCGTAGCTATATTCTGAGTAATCGTTTTCAGCAAAATATTTGCCTATTTTTGGTGTTTTAGTCAATCCATTCCATCCCAAAACAACTAAAAGACATCCACTCTGTTTGTTTGGTTTAATTGAAATAGAAATTTGAATTAATTTAAATTAACAGACAATCATTTATCAAATATCTCACCAAATAAATCAAAAATAGTATATAATATATGAAGAAAAGTCCGATTCCCAGAAATACAAATACATTGCTAGAGAAGTGTACGCTTACGTAATTCAACACAAAGTATAAGTTGACTGAAATTACTACCACTGATAGCACAGAAGCTAACACTTTGTTTGCAAATCCATTTACAAATTCTCCCATTACTTTGGGCGATGAAGTGAAAGTGAGAGCTGGCAATAAGGCAAATGGTAACTGTAAACTCATGAGGGCGTTAAGCAAATCATTCATTTCACTCAAATTATCCATTTTCTGGAAATATGTAATCAATAGAGTGGGAACGATAGCTATGGTTCGGGTGAGGAGTACTCGTTTCCAACGCGGCCAATGAAGGTCTAGGAATCCCTCCATCGCAAACTGACCCGAGTATGTGCCCGTCATTGTCGATGACTATACAATGCATACGCAAAACCTATTAATAATGAGCGGCACACTAATCAATCAATGGCACTCACCTGTCCGGCCGCGAAGATACCAATGGCCCAGATATACATGGCTTCTATACCAAAGGTACAACCCAGAAATATGCCCGCTTTATACAGATTGGCATCAACTGTGTTGTTGTCATTGGGAAAGGTGTCGTGTTGGCTGATATTAGCATTCAAACAGGTCTGGTATACCTGAGCGTTGGTTTTCTGGTATAATCCGTGCGCGAAAACAGCCGTAACTGAGATGTTAATGAGAAGTGATATGAATAAAGCGATGGCAGACTCTATAAACACGTATCGGTTGGCGTCACGAACTTCTTCCTTATTATTACGATTCACTTTACGTGATTTGACGAGAGCTGAGTGTAGATATAGATTGTGAGGCATTATTATGGCCCCAATTATGCCAACCGCTTGCATCAACTCATCTGATCCACAATTACTACAATAGGGAAGCGCTAATCCTTCAAATACGTGCCACTCATTTGGTCTTACTTTAAAGTACTCGTAACCAAAAGTGATGGCCATTGATGTTCTGTTAATAAATGTTATTAATTATTACAAACAATAATATCATAAGAAAATCAATTAATTACATAAGAAAGCCGAAGAATGCTTCCAATTTTCTTAAGCCATATTTATCGAGCAATAAAAAGGTAAATGTGTCTAATATTGTAATCAAAACTCCGGCCCAAAGAGGTATGACTCTATTGGACAACAAGAATAGAGATATAGCGGTTCCAATGACTTCCTGCATATCGGAGCCAATGATTGCAATTTCAATCATAATCCAGAGGAATAATCTTGGTAATTTATGATAACGTCTATAGCAAAGTTCGGCCAAATGTAATCCCGTCACTACACCTAAACGGGCCGCCAATCTCTGCATTAACAGACCCAACACTGTCGACCACATTAAGACCCAAAGAAGTTTGTATTGGGCTATAGTTCCCGATTGCAGGTCTGATTGTATGTTTCCCGGATCCAGATATGCGATACTCATCAGAAATCCTGGTCCAGTAAATGCCCATAACTTTCGCCAACTGAATGCGTACTGAAATGAAGATAATCGGGTAAATGAGTGCATCATTACATCGTTACCACTCATACCGATTGGGTGTTGGGAACGGCAACCTCTGCCGTAAAATAAGTGTCAATGTCATCAGTTTTAGCTGAATTGCCATCCGTTGTCTCATTAATCACTCCGTAATTGGTTTTATGACTTGAATTCACTTAATATTCAAATAAATGTCAAATAATTGAGTTAACAACTCACTGCCAGAGTTTCAATCAAGACTTACATTCTTCGTGTTCATCGGTAGTGATATCGTGTGTATCGCTATTAGACATGTCTTTTAATTGGTGTCCACTTTCCTAATCAAACCACAAATAGAGACATCACTTTAAAACAACAATTTATGCTTCAAATCATATTTCATTTAATAAACAAATTGAAAAATTGAGTCAAACTTTTGATGACAACAAACAGACAATATGTTTGAGTCAAACAACAATCACAAACACAAACCTCCAATGAATTGCTTTTCATTATTTCAAACTAATGATGACTCAAATGATAATAATGTTACTATTAATAACATAAATAAATAATTATAATGTAATTAAAATATAATTAAATAAATGAAATGCAAAATGAGATTCAATTGGGAAGTGATTTGCTATGAAACGAGTCCTACATATGACTCATAGAAATGCATTAACATTGCAGTCAACAAAATATTGTAAACATTTATTGCATAACAAGCCATACATTGATTGGTTGTGTCAATGAATAGTGAGTTAATAATTAGCATTTAAATTGATGTTAAATTTAAATGACTAGACATTTGTTTATATAATATTTAATAACAACAATAATACCTTAAATTGAAATCCAATTTTTCAAATATCACATGAAAATTGGTTTGAGATATGAATTGAATGATTAGTTTATCGGTTAATATATGAACGCTAGAATCGAGAAAAAACGGATAAACATATAGGAGCATATCATAAAAAGTACGAAAAGTTGTTTGTTTTGTTTTGGAGTCATATGACTTTTGTATGTTAAACTCACAACCAGTTTTCCGTTTTTTCTCGATTCTAGCGTTCATATATTGGATAGAGAGAGGGATGCAGTGGTTGTGATGTGTCTTCCACTCTATTCTTCAATGCAATGCTATTCTGAATGTAATTCTAGTATTCAATGCATTTATGAGTCATATATTCTTTACATCAATACAGTGTTTGACTATATATTTAGCACTACTTTTATAAACTTTTTTTTATACTACCGATAATATAATGCGTAATGTAATACCAATATAAATAAAGTCTTAATGGCATATATAGTTTATAATAATAAATAATTGACTACATTGTTAATCAATGAATAATTTAATTAATTGTAAACACAGCCAAATCAAATTCATTAAAGTATAATGTTAATGATGTTAGAATATTCAATTCATCAATATCATTTACATAATGTAGTTTTTTTTATAATAATGTAATTTTATCTGAACAACATTGAAAGCACCAAGTTAAACGTTATATACTAACAAGAATAATATATCAAGAATATCACTTAAAACATGTTATAATATTAATTATAAATTATAATTATTAGATAATTTAAATCAATTTATATCAAGCATATGGCAATAATTGAAATTAGATTAGCATTTATATAGAAAACTTGAAAATGTATTAAATTTTTAAGTAAAACTTATTGATTGTATGATTTTCTATACAAAATTGAGAGCACTTTGAGTTAACAAACAATATATCAATAGTAAGAATAGAAGCAATTTATTAAATGAATGATAAGATTGTATTTTTTGAAGTATCAGATGCATTGTCTGACATGCAGTCAATTGATGTTTTTTCATTTTATTTAAGTCATTCAATACTTGCTTTAATATCTTATATGAATTTAATCAGATTCTTACGTTATATTTCAAACAAACATAACATTTTGGATTAAAATTGCAAATTTTATTCAATTAAATATTTTTTCACTGTAAGCTTAATGTATCCAATTTGAATAGTTTTATTTAGTTAATTTGTTATTAATAACTTATTAATTATTTGAGTATATACATTGAATACAATTAAATACATATAAGTAATGATTGAAATTCTTAGCAATTTCACTAAAATTGCTAGCAATTGCTAATTTCGCAATTATTGGCAATTT
>JAQIWK010000108.1:0-24036 GCA_034695265.1 Dissorhina ornata | reverse complement strand
ATGAACGTAAAGTTTTTTTGTATATATTAAAAGTTTATATATATTTTTTATATAAATAAATATTATTCTGTGCACTCATTTGATTGAACGCTTGTTATACTACATAATGACTTCAATAAAAGTTAATAATAAATGTTTCATTAAATATAAAAATAAATAAATAGGCACTCCTTTTGACAATAATATCTTTAAAAAATAATTATTATATTTTATGTCATAAATAGATTGATTTGATTGTATTGTAATGCAAATATTATTTTACTTGAATATATTGAGTCCATTTCCTATTATACATATAAAATTGTATATATTTTGTGGATTAGTTGATAAGTTTTGATGCCATCCACTTGTTTTATATTTCATATTTTATATTAAGTGTATCGCTTTTATTGTAATAGAAATAATATTGATTCAATAGTTGTTTGAATTAAACATACATTAATTTTGTGTTATCTCTAATGTAAGCCATAAAAAATGATCATAAAATTACTGTTACTTTTTTTGAGTACTAAAAGAATGCCACCAATGAATAAATTGTTGATCTTATCATAAGATGAGACACAAAAATAGGGACAACCAGTGATAGCATTGCCGAATAATTGGCATTTTAATGCCTTCACCACTTGAATGGTGTGTAATGTGTATTGCTTAACATTTATTTAACATTTAAATAATTTATTAATTTTTTTGTTGGTAATACTTTAAGTCTATTAAACTTAACTTATTTAATACATTCCTTTCACTGTAAATGGTATTTAACTATTAAATGGTGTAGTCTTTGGTATCCCATGTATAGACATGACATTTAAATACATAGAGAATACAGTATAAGAACAACAGGTATTTGTTATAATAACAGATTCAGACTATTTTATTATCATTGTTTTTATTATACAGATTATATTAGTTTTATTGTATAATAGTTTACAAAATTATTAATATAATTAACAAATTTATTTGTGAAACAATATTCACACCTTGTTTCTTTTTTGTTACATTATTAATTAAAAACTATCTGTTTGTACGTATATTTAGATATTTATTTATTTTAAGAGTTAATTTTAAATATTTAGATTTGAATATAATGTTGAAATGAAATGATATAAAAACTAATATTGATTTATACTTTGATTGAACAGCTCGTCAAACATGAAGAGTGCGGTGTCTTCTTCTTCATCTGGCAGTGAAAAAGTGAATGGAAATGCCGTCACATCTAGTGTTGGCTACGATATAGAGGACAGCAGTAAATGCAAGTCACATAATAGCAGAATGAGTTGTGCGAGTGATGACAGTTGTGCTATCAATGAGCTACTGGAAGGACGTATGGATTTGTCTGTTAAACTTCCCAAAAATCCAAGTCCTGTCCAAATCAATGTGGAAAGGCGTACACCAATGCTTGACTTATTGGTCAACATATCGACCCAATATCGCTTCAATGCGGCCAACTATACCATTAACGCCGGTGATCACGAATTTAAGGCCAGTACTCCTATCGGTACACTAGACGTCAATCAAATTGCAATTGTTCCCAAACCTATTAAAAGTAATTCATTGAAAAGCAATAGTCCTTCTGTAATACCATTTCAGACAACATTCAGATTACAAGTTAATTTGCCTCGAAATCAATTAATGGTACTTAGAGTTACACCCAATGCTACTATAGCTGCTATTAAGCAAATAATTTGCAGTGAAAAAGCGTTGGATTCTAACAAATATCAATTGATTCGCTTCGCCGGTAATACGGAAGCGCCTCATGTTTTAGATCCCAATAAGACTCTGGCTTTCTATACACTAAATGAATTGACACTTATATCCAGTAAAAGTCTTACTCAACTTGAGATGCAATACGGAGCTACCAGTGCCGCTCACGTAGATATGTCACCCAATACTACCAACTCTTCTGTTAATAAAAATCAGATGAACTCAATGACTATAAGCCAATCAAATCCAGACATTAGGATTATTGATGATAAATCAGTATTGAATCACACGATTACGAGTAAACAACAAAAGAAGAGAGCGGCACCCCTTCCACCCAAACACATAAACACTTCGGCCACTCTTCCTAACAGAGTATTGCCGACTGAAATGAATTTATATAAAGAAGAGAAAATAGTGGAAAATGTGCCCAAAATTGATTCCAATGACAAAAGTGGTGATCGAGTGACTGAAAAGATAATTGAAGCCAAACCGGTGCTTAAAGTGCCACAAAATATTGTCTCTCATATAAGACAGAACTCTGGTTCAGATTCGAGTGGTTATCACGAATCTGTTCTAAGCAGCAGTGACTCTCCTGAGTCCACTTCGGCCACAACTCCTCCCAAATCAAGTTCACTGACAACTGAGAGATCTAATGTCAATAATACTAAGTCAAGCGCTAAGAAACGTCGCGCTCCGCCACCCCCGTCATCTGTTCAACCGTCAGGTGCCCAACAAGTGACTGTCATTAACGACAAACATAACGATATGAGTTTAGATGAAAGTAAAATAGCGCACGACTGCATGAGCGATGTCAGCCTTCCACTGTCCACATCGTCAGCATCGACCACATCGGGCACCGCCTCTTCTATCAATAACAGAAGCCTTTCTCCTATTGTTATAACACAAACTAACGGCTCATCCACACCTATTCAGACTCCTATAGATTCTAGAGAAACATCTTTGCATTTAGAGTCTGAATTAGAAACAAACAAATTGAATGCAAATTCCGGTGATTGTGAATCAAATAACACAAAAAATCAAAATTCTGTGATTCTTTCAAAAAATACTGACAATGAAAATTCAGAAGAGTCTGGTTTACAGGAATCTACACATTTAGACAACTCTTCTATAAATAGTGAAGATACTGCTAAAGATAATACAGAAGTTGTTTATTCAAGTGCTAGTGTTTCTGATTTGATTAAAGTTAGTAAAGAATCTGACAATGAATTGCAAGACATCGTTGCAAATGATAAACAAACGACTGACTCGTCAAATGGATTAACAACTGAAACAATTCCGGACACAATTGAAACCCAAATTAATGTTGAAGTCAATTGTATTTCAGCGGCACTTAATGATAACAATAGTTTGTCTGACACTGAATGTGAAGCACAGGTTGTGGTGGAAAGGGATTTATGCAATGATAATACAGGTTTGAATGTTAGCCATACAATATTTAGTGCACTGTTTAATTTATATTATGCTATTGTCTTTAAAAAACAAATCTTACTTAAATAATATTTTCGTATCAATCACTGCCCTTATGTCAACAATTGCTTGCATGACATTAATACCAATTAAGTGTTAGCACTACATCACTATTATATCTGTTAAACAGAGTTTTAGGTCATATTAAGATGGGATTTGCGGATTATGGTATACATGCATGTTATGTGATGAAGATCTATGACTTGTATTGTTTATACAATTTGTATATCGCAAACACTTTATATAGGCCTCACTCGTAGTATACAATTACATAATTTAATAAAAGCACAAAAAACTATTGCTTATCAAATATACGTTTATCATAATTTAAAATATATTTTTAATCTTTTAAATAATAGGTGTGAATCACTCTATTAATGATGAAAACACACAAACTATTTAAGACTGTTTAGGTAATAATGAACGGGTCTTTTAACTTTGTTAATGAATTACTTAACATTCATTACCAGTGCTCTGACACAAGAGACTCATAAATATTTTCCCCAAATATGTTATCCCAAAGCCATTGTTGCATAAAACGATGACAGAGTTCTTATTAAATCACTTTACTTTTGTATCTCATTTCCTAAATAATCTGTTTTGAGATCTCACAGCACTTAATGAATATTAATATACTGTATATTCTGATTATAAATTCATATAAATAGAAACATTACATGTAATCATAAGTTATGCAAAGTTTTATTTAATATTTGTTAAAGAAATATAATTTTGTTTAAATTATTTAGGGATTTGCATAAAATTTTATTTTTCAAAATATCAATCTTCTTAAGCAATGCATTAATAGTTCTTTACATACAAAAAAACAAATACTCATATGTTTTGCCCCCAAAAAAGCAGATAACGAGACAGAATTGGCTGAGATGTCGATAATGTCAGTGCCATTACCGCCGCCGTCACCCTTTCAGAACAGCAATGACGAAGAGAACAGTTGTTTGCATGATTGCAATGAGGGTCAGACCATTCAACAAGAGTTTAGTCATGAAAGTAATGATAATTTTAAGGACAAACACATTACTGACGAACAATCGACCGATTGTTCTGAAAGTTTGCTGACAAAAGATGAATCAATTGGTAAGACAATAGAGGAGACGACATCGACAAGTGATTGTTGCAATCAAAATGAAAGTCAAGCAATAATTTCTTCAGAGATTATTGTCGACGACAACGACTCTCTCGATAGAGAGATTGAAGTAACCCTACAATCGCTGAACGATGAGTTGGATCGACTCGATTCGATAGATCACATCGAGAGCCAACTGTCTGCCGACGAGCACACCATTCAATCGCTACAATTTCAAGTCGACAATAGTTTACAAACTAATGATTCAAACAATACTAGCGATAGTAATAATAGTGTTGTCAGAGAAACAATAGACGAGTCAAACAATGCGACGACAAATATCTCGGTTTTAGTTAAACAAATACCTGAAACTCCGGACGCTATGGAGACCTTTAAAAGCCAATTAGAAAGCAGACAATCGCCGGTCCCATCGCCAACGCCAAGAGTTATATCACTGGAAAATAAAAGTAAATCAATTGTGAACAACAAAACTGAGACAGAACTCAAAGTATCGACAAATGGCAAAACAACTGTCTTTATTAACAAGAGTCAAACTCTAACACCAGAACCTGCATCGCTTGAACCCTCTCCATCGCCATCAATGTCTCCGAGTCCTACAAACGATGACAAACTGTCGATTACGGATGAAGTCAGACAAGTGTGTCGACCGCGCGTTAAACTCACAAACTTTTCAATCGGTTCTTATAAGAAAGATGTGGACATATATGAAGAGGGACCTAAAATATCGAGATCGGCCGCGCCCTCAACCGCACCTGTACTCAAATTTGGCACAAACTCTAACGCAAAGCCATTCGTGACGTTTCCATCTGCAAAGAAAGAAGAAAAAACGAGGCCTTCTATCAATCAAAATGCATCAAAGGTTAACATAACGTCCACTTCAACAACTACTTCCAGCAAAACTTTGCCCAAACCTTCGCCGCCTGTCATACAAACTCTTATAACAAGTGCTCCGAAAATCAGTCGAATTAACTCATGGAGTGGACAGAAGAATGTCTCTCTCGAAGACAACAACACTAAAGAACCCGTTAATAAGACGAGCGAAAAGTATGTCTCGCAGATCGCAATCAACAAAGACTTGAGTCCGAGTCCAACGCCAAGCAAACCGAATGATGAAGGCTTGCAATCACCTAAACTCGTGGTCCAGTCTTTGATCGCCAGAACAGAGGGACGAATGAAAGACAGATCGCCGTCACCTAAACTAATACCACCCAAAGTGGAGCCAATCAAAGAACAAACCACTATATCAGTAAAACCCGGTTCACAGTCTGTCATTCGGTTTAATACTAAACATCATTTGGAAAATATTAATAATGAAATTAATTCAAAACAAAATAATTTACAAAATAATAACAATAACTTCAAGCCATCAGATTTTAAACTAAAAACTACTAAAACTAATGATTTAAATAAAATCAAGATACAGATACCATCGCCAGTGATTAGAAAGGATTCCAATAAATCTTCGCCGTTGTCGTCGCCAGTGGTGGTAAACAAGAGTTCCTTAAAAACTTCTACATCGCCGGTGATGGAGAAGATTACGAAAAAACTAACATCACCAGTGATGGCCAAAAATGCGATTCAATCGACATCGCCAGTGCCACCACCAGTTCCACCACCAGTGCCGCCGCCAATACCACCGCCAGTTCCGTCAAACATTCTTCCGTCGGCGACAAATAGTTTGCCGCGAAATCCAACAATATTTCATACGAAGGGCTGGAGTAGTGATAAAACCGTACGAAGTGGTGAAGTGCCAAAAGTTAAACACGTCGATCCACCCAATAACGGCAATGTTAGGGACCAACTGCTCAACGATATTAAAAATTTTGGCGGAAAAAACACACTTAAAAAGGTTTGCTTTAAATTAATATTATTAATTAGTGAACAATTAATTTCTTTCTAATTCAACAAAACTAATATACATTTTATTTGTAAATATCATTATAGGTATCGAAAAACAGTTCGTGGAAACTGGAAGTTAATTCGGTTAAAACATAGTTAAAAAACACAACACTATATTAATTTTCGTTAATTTTTTTAATCATTTAGTTTTTATTATCGCTTAAAACAGAATTTTAACAAAAAAAAGTATATATTTATTATCGAAATAATTTTTGTTTTAAAAATAAAATTTATTAAATAAACAATTTATTATCATTTGGACTGCAATTGTCTAAAATCTAATTTATTTCGGTGTTTTGGATCAATGAAACAGTCGATAAAAAGTCTAATGGCTGTGGCAAACGAGTCCTTTAAGGGTATACTAGAAAATATTTGTTGAATCAATGGCTCGTCTTCGAGAATAGGCGTCAGAACGCGCCGAATGAAGCGAACATAAGTCTTGTTCATATCAGTGAAGTGGACCACCTGTTCATCAAATTTATGTTTCATTTAATGCACCAATGATTTTATGAAATGAATCAATTGAATAGTTTTGCTTACCTTCAAGCAAGTAATCGGAAGGGCATTCAGTTTGAGTAATTCAAACACCAATTGAGACAAAACCAACTGTTCCTTGCCTTCCAATGACTCCAATTCGGATATTTTATCGCGAATTGAAAAGTTGAGAGCAATCTGTTTGTCAAATAAAACAAATTCATTATTTCATAACAATTCAACACTAAATTATTTCAAAACTTTGTTTTGTGTCTCACTTTGTATTTTCGGTCGCATTTATTCAAGTGTTGAAATAAATGAGTATAAAATGGATTAAATTGTTTCTCATGTATAGCGATGTGAATCAAAACATTAGTCACTTCTGAAAACTGTTTTTTGCCGATTGATATCAAACGATGTGAGGCATCGAGAAAGTCGTTGGCCGTCGACAGAGCCATTACTATACTTCTTCTCAATGGCGTGTTTAGTCGCAACGCTTTTACCAGTCGCTCATTCATCTGACTGTCAGCCATTTGACTGATTTCCATACCAACTGTCAGTCTTTTATCCAAATTAATTGTTTCAAAATTTTGTGTAAATGAATACCAATGAGAACTTTGCAGTATAGCCTCATAACTGCCAGCAATACTATTCACTCTCTGTTTCTTAATAGTGCTTTTGAGGGTAGTTTCGATGAGTTGAATGTCTACTTCAGTTCCGTAACCTTTAAATTTAGTCATATTATTGTTCTTTATAGCTATCAATGAATCCAACAAAAATGTGATCCGATTTCCGCTTAAACTATTTTTGTCCATATTTTTGGCTTCATTTTGTACCCTAAGTATCAAATCTCTCATTTTACTGGCGCTGTCTTTGCGTAATATAAAGCCAACTGATTTCAGAATCAAATTAATTAATTCAATAGATTTTTCACAAAAATTATCGCATAATTTCATCAAAATTTCATAAACAAGTGATAAGTCGACTAAACCGCAAACATATAAATTACAAATAAGTAAAACTAAATTATCAATTCTTTTCGTCTCATTTGTCTCCAATTGTTTGAGCAAATCATCAAATATTACAAGTGATGAGTGGATGGCGTGTCCACCAACTTCTTCGCCGATAATTGTATGTAAAATAGCGATAAGAATTGAGACTTCAGTCGTCAGTTTTTGTGATGAATTGAAGTCTAAATCAATTAATGAACTCTTAATGCATACAAAGAGAGCTTCGTTCACATCGTGTCTACTATTTTCTCCATACATTTGTTTAATTTGGGAACTAATTGTCAGCACATTATTAACAGTCAATCGATTCAAAGAGCCTCTCATTTGTCTCAACATCTGATTGCTAACAGAACTGACTTTATTGTCAATTGTTTTCTTTAAATCTTGTATTGGTTTCACTATATTTCCAGACGAGTCTCTAATAAAACCATAGATATCTTCTTTCAATTCATTAGTTGTTTTCTTTGGATTAGTTTTCTCTTCAGTTTCACTCGCATCTGATTCGTCACCAGAAGGCATATAACTGCCCTCATCTTCAGAGCCAATGTCTTCAGAACCCATATCTGAATTCATATCACTGTCAGCCTTATCTTCGTCCAAATCTGAATCGCCATCAAAGTCTTGCGTATCACTCATTTGATCCATACTCTTGACACGACTCTCAGAGTCGGATTCACTATCACACTTGTGATCATTATTATCGTCAATAACATCCAAAATATATGCCAACCCGTCGTCTCTAAAAGACTGGGGAAGTGTAGTCACTTTGATGCCCTTCTTCTTCCGTCGATTCAGTTTCAATAACTTCTCCAATCGTTTCACTTCTTTCTCTTCTCTCTCTATATCTCTCTTCTCTCTTAAACTCAATTGTCTTTTCGCCGCTTTCTTCTCATTCCTCCTCTTCTTCTTCTCAATAACTTTAATATCCTTTTTGTCAATTTGTTGAACAACTTCTTCACCACTAACTCCCTGTCCATTATCATCCACTGTATTGTCTGTTTTGTTTGATTTCTTCATAAAATGTAAATGTTTTCGTAATTTCTTCTCTTTTCGAGCATTTTTTCGTTCAATTCTTCGACTTTTCATGTCTTCGGGTATTATCTCTTAATAATAAACACAAAATTTACCACAAATTGTTGCAAACAATTCACTATTAATTATAATTATAAATAAATATAAATTTAATTATATTTTCATTAAATTGTCGACAAATACTAATTAAATTAATTATAATCACTTAAAAACACATCCAATCATAACATATGTTTAATTGACAAACATTTTGACATTAAATTTAATGATTAATACATTTAAATGAAAATAATTAGTAAATTTAATAACAAATCAAAATTTAAAGCGTTAGTCAATTGACGTAAACATAAACACGTGTTTCGGGTAAACATTGAATGAGTGGCGAAATCTATGTTTGACTTTGACTTCAAAATATTGTTTACTTTGAATATATTTTTCAGTCAATCAGTTGTTTTAATTTAAAACTTTTAAACCAAATTGAAGACCAATTTATCAAAGTTGAAGTCAATTGGCAATGAGTTTGTATATCATGTCATTAGCAAGAATTGGCCATAGATTGGATGCGTTGGTTGTCAACAATAGCAGCAAATGGTTGGTCGGAGTGATACCTATGAGGAAGTGGTCTTCGAAGAAGATTTTTGATGACTCTGATCCGAAGACAGTGGAAGTGAAAAAGAAGTTGACAGACGTGAAGGAAAAAGAGTTGTACAGCGAGTACTTCCAGTCAGACATGGGTTGGGTTTACGACAAAAAGCCATTCAAATACGAGTGCAAAGCGGGAAAGGCTTACCTTTGGTGCAGTTGTGGCAGAAGTCATAAACAGGTATTAAATGATATATTAAGACAATTAATTTATTTGAAATCACATTCAAAGCTTTAATGATTAGATGTATATATAAAGTCAATGATAATAAAAGGTATAATACAATAGATTTACTGCAATAATCACTCGATAAATACCTAAAATTGAGATAAATATAAATGACTACAAATATTTAGCATTTGATAGTAAAAAGTATTGATACAATCAGTGGTTTGTGTCGATTTGAAAAACAATTATCACTTAAAATAACTTAAAATGTATTGATGTGTTGTCAGCCTTTCTGTGACGGAACTCATAAGAAGACTCATCTCAAGATAACTCTGCGGCCGATTCGGTGGGACTGTACAGAGACTAAGGAGTATTGGTTCTGTAACTGCAAACAGACCCGTCACCGACCCTTCTGTGACGGCTCGCACAACAGTGAGACCGTACAGAACGGACAGACAACCATTCGGGACGCAAACTCTCCGCCTTTTGTTAACGAAACGGTTAATATTAAATAGACTTATAATTGTAGTTATCATACAATATATATGTGTGTATATGTAGTATACAAACGATACAAATGTACGGCCGATACACCAAATATTATGACACAATCTATAGATTATTACAATTGAATTGAAGCTTAAATTTCAATACAGTGTATATACCGTATATGCCGTACTAAACATTTAAATATTAATTAATAAAACATTGATTTGAAACTCATGTATGACTCAAACTTATCAAACTAATACTGAGGCTATCAATGATAATGATTTGTGACAAGAGATCGCAAACATTGGTTTGCAGTGAAATGAATGACAAAATTGAGGTCTCTTTGTGTTCAATTGTTTTGTGTTTTGTTTGTCACTCTTATCGACAACTAACTCAATAAAAACTAAAATCAAGAGATAATTGAATGTCTATTCAATTGCTTTAGCGATGAAATCGTAAAATCGTTTGGCGTATTGTTCCGGATGTACGGTTGAGATGTCGGCGGTCGTGCCGTGTTTGACCGTTTTGGCCGCCTGTGCCGTACGCTTACGTAACCCAAATTGAGTCAACACATCGACTAATCCAATGAAATAAATCTCACGCTTCGGACCCTCTGCATCGCATAATACAAAATCAATGGTTAAAGTGTATGAAAGTATTGAATCAATTCAAGTCATACCAGGGCTCGACTGAATGGCGTATATATCCCTGGATGTGTCAATATGAGCGCCGCTAAGAGGCAGGTCGTTCTCACTGGCGTCAGACGCCTTGTGGTGAGTCTCAGGCGAGTCGGGAGGTGTGGGCACAGAGGCGTGAGGCTCGTGAGAGTCGTATCGATCGCCACCACTTGATTCTCCCTCATCCTCTTCGGTTGACTGTTGGTGTTTATCATTGGGAGCGCACTCTATGAGCTCTTGTTCGGCTTTATCGATGTCATGAATGGCCACACATAGAGAATAGTCCATAATATTCATTCTGACCAAAAAGGCAGTGTCCGCCTCAAGCGTTTCAAAGAATTTCTGTTTGCATTCTTCGGTCATTACGATGCGGACACCGTCGCGGGTAAAGTCGTTATCCTTAAACACGGGATTGTCTCTTCCCCTCTCTTTTTCAGAGGCTTCGCGATCCACAGTAGAGCCCTTGAGATCATATTTGCGGTGAACTGTTAGACCAGATGAGCAGATATTCCTCATAACGCAGATGTATGTCTCAGTGCCCTCAACTGTCAACCGATACATTCCCAGATATTGTGGCAATAATGTCTTGCCGTGTCTCTCCACAACATACGGGTGGTATTCTTTGAGGAAGTGGTGCATTGATTCCACTTCATCGCTGGTCAGTGTTTTGAGAACAAACATGTGATCGTATGACTCGTAAAACTTGGCGCCCGAGCGTCCGCTTCCGGTTTGGACGGTGGGCTGGTATTTGGTGAGAGAGTTGACGTAATCGATGTCATCGATCTGGAAGCGATCTCTCAGATTCTGAAAGACAAGCGGACAGTACTCTTTCACTTTGAAATGTGAGGCCATATTCTCCTTATTAAACAAATGGTTATCCACTTTAACTTTGGTGTGGGCTTTGAAATCATCGGGCATTAGCATCACCGGTGTATTAACGTGAGTCAACTCATGGATGGTATGGTTGACGCCCCACATCAGCACCGATAGCAACGGTTCCGACGCCCGGAACAGCTTTGCCTTCTGATGCTTGGGTTTGAATCGTTTAGTTTTGGTCTTCAAAGGCTTAAAACTGGACTGATTTGAAAACGACATCTTCTGATCACTTCTTCTAATCAATTGAATGAGTATTCAAACTATAATCGGTTGTGACGTTAGGTCCGTACCAGTCATACAGGAATTCCTATCTATTTTGACGTTTTGTCGTCCTTTTCGTCAAACAATTCAAAACACAAATCACACATCAATTGCTTGTCTAGTGATTGACAAATCAAACCCAAACCCATACTTACAGTGTCTATAAAAGTGATGTCTTTGGCGTATAATCCAAATGTGATGCAAACAAATGACACAATCAGTCATATGAACACATTTACACTAATCTTCATCGCGATTGTGTTGACAATCACTGATTGCACCGCCAATTGCTCGTCAATTGATCCCAAGTGGTTATGGCATCAAATCATAACACTATTGACCAACAATTTACTCAATTATATAACCGATTGAATGAATGAATTAATGAATTAATGCTTTCAAACAATTGAATCAATAGATTGAGTGTTTTTTAACCAACAAAACACTCTCAAAACTAAACCTCTATTTCAAACCCAATACTGCTTATAACTGACTCACTGTACAACATATACACTCAATCTAATGCTTATAAATACAGCGTATAATCACATTAACTGTAATACAGACTATAGTGCGCTGCACTGTGACTGTCGATGAGTTGAGTTGACTATTACTCAACTCTAGTCTCACTTAAAACCCATTAAGTGCTATATAAATGAGTTAACACTTAACATGTTATATCAATGCATTGCTTTGTATTGACAAACAGTGCATTACATTCAACACTGACTGACATCTATTGGTGTATTGTTTTAGTGTTTATGTTGCAGTCGTATAGAGTGATGACTTTAACGGTCACTATTGGCCTATAATTAGTTTATTTATTACTATTTGTAATTATAATTATAAATAACTAACTAATAATAACTAATTGAATGGTTATCTATAGGTATTTCTTACTTCATGTTAATCTGAAAGACAAATGTATTGAATGAAAGGTAAGAGAAAGTAAAGTATTGACCGAAAGGGACACTCAGTATACGAGTGACGCAAAGAGCGGTTCAATTCAACGCAAAATTGTTTGAAATCATTGAATCGATTGAAGCGTTGATGACATTGAGTGCCACCGAAGACCCGATAATTAGATTGATTGGCAAATGTCTGACTACTCGGCCACTCATGGGTCGGATCCATACGTCGAGACGACTCTGAAAGGTCACCGACAGGCCATCAATTGGGTGGCCTTTTCGGGTGACGGCAGACAACTGGTCTCGGGTTCGGACGATCACAACGTTATGCTGTACTCATTGGACGACAAACAGTCTATATGTTACCGATTAGTTGGCCACACGAGTGCCGTACTGTCGGTGGCCTTTACTGATGATTATCTGCTGTCATCATCGAAGGACTGTTCGGTTCGCTTATGGCGTATGAATCGCATTAACGGCAGATATCCCGACAACGAGTCGGTGGTCTATCGGTGCCATTCATCGTCCATTCGTTGCGTTGACGCCAACGCAGACGCCTCTCAGTTCTGTACGGGTAGTGACGACAAGACAGTCAAGATTTGGTCGCCCGTCGCCACCAATAAGTTCATTGCCAGTCTGTCGGGAGTGCACACCAATTGGGTCCGCCATTCAAAGTACTCGAAACTCACTCCACATCTGATCGCGTCGTGCGGTGACGACGGTTTGGTCTGCATTTGGGATACAAGAACTCGCGATGCGGTCATTCAGTTGACATCGCGTCGCAAATCAACTCATTTCATATCACTTGAATGGCACCCGAACTGCGAACACATCATATCATCTTCAAGTGCCGACACATCCATCAGAATCTGGGACTTAAGGAAAGAGAAAATGATTCAATACTATGCCGCACATACCGGTGCTGTCAACTCAACTCACTTCCACCCGTCCGGCAATTATCTGATTAGCGCCTCATCTGACGAAACATCAAAGATATTTGATTTACTCGAAGGTAGAGGTCTGTTCACCCTTAAGGCACACAATGGCGCAGTCAATGTCTGCGCCTTCACACCCGATGGCCAGTACTTTGCCACCGCTGGCAATGATAAGCAGATTATGATTTGGAAGAGTAATCTAATGAATGGTATGGATCGCAGCGAAGATATGCTGCAATTAGATGAGCCCTTCAATGAACCATTGATTATGAATCAAAAACCCAAAGGCCAGTCAACACCACAATCATCTAAAGTAAATAAAACACAAACACCGGTTATGAATGGCAACAAAATGCCATTAAAGTCAGCTCTTCGGCGCTCGTGTTCTGAAGAGATTAAGCCAATGACAACACCGAAGCACACAAATGTCAATCGCACCGATCGATGGCGCGATAGAGTGGACGGCAGAGTGCCATCAGTCAACGATAGCGGAGACCATCGGAGTTCAGCCAAAACCGAATCCATTACTCAGACGTTTATGAATCAACTCAAGAGATTGACAGACAGTGTACTACTAATCGAGGAGCGATTGTCGACATTGGAAGATAAGTTTGAGTCCCATTGCACCGCATCGTCAGCTCACGGTTCGAGTAACGGATGATTTTTAGATATTTTAAATAATTTGTTAGTTTTATCAAAAATTTAATTCATTTTAAATACCATTTAAACAAATTTTTCATTAATTACTTTTAAGAATTGATTTTTAAACAAAGTTTTGAATTTTGAATACCATTTAATAATATTGAGTCGTCTTTGTATTTTGTACTCTAAACTCATTGTCTGTTCATTTTTGATAATTAATGGTAAATCTCTGGTCCAATTGGATACATAGATGAAGGGAGCCTTGTATTCCTTCATTAGTCTAAATGCAGATTTTGAGTCACAACTAGTTTTCTTCAAGTGATCCACACTTTCTTCTACCACTGGAACCGATCCGAAAGCCATGGCTTCGAACATCCGATAGCACTCGTGATTCATACCCATTGGACTCAATGTCAGATCACTTAAACGCAAAGACTCGATGTAATAATTGAGTGAATCTGTGGTCTCTTTGGGCAACCATTCAAACCGAACTTTTATTATACAAATGTCTTTGTATTTGTCTTTCAATATATTAAGTAATTCGAGTCGCGAAGAGTGGGCGTAAATAGTGGCCACAAGATTGCATACATACGGCCGCGATGTCTCTAAATTCACTTTAACCGCTTCGGGAGTTGGGAAGTGACGATATGTGGCCACTCCTAACGGCCACTGATATATGACTTTATTATCAATTAGTTTCCAGTCGTAAACAATGAATAAAAACTTAACAAATCCGCCGTTAGATTGCAAGTAAGGTCTAAGCCATGAGTTACGGCACTGTTCATCGCCTAAGACGATGAGTCCAATGTTTTTGATGTCATGTTTGAATTGATCCAATCCGGCCAACCATTGCTGGGAGAACTCAATCTTGCTTTTGTCGCGTCCGTTCAGCACAAGTATAAGGTTGTGAGCACTCATGTGCTGTAATGAGTCAACCGTTAACAACGGACCGCTTCTGAACTTAAGTCTAAATGTGTCCACTTTTGCAGTGCCCGACACATAGGCATTGCCATCAGTCATCATCTCCAGACTGGCGCCCATTATATGTTGCCATAAATACAAACCAATCGACGCCTTCGACCAAATCTCCACCGATAACACATCGGATCTGTTGTACGATAATTGGTTGGACTTCCAGTCGTTGCCATCGTTAACGTCTTCTTCGGTCCACTCTTGTCTGGTATTAGTTCCCAATTTAATGTCAGAAGAATTGGAGTTATCGTTGAATTTAAAGTAAAACACGTAAACAGTGTATGAAATCAATGATATATTGATAGCGAATATAATGACTGTTAGTCTCCATATCGTTAACATTAGACTCAATTAAATTCACTTTCAATTAAAGTCTCTTTAATTGTCAACACATTGTAAACAACAATAAATCTGTCGGTGTTTTGGTCTGCAATTACTACTCATATAAAACGTTACGCTTTTATCAACTAATAGTTAACCCCTTTTTGAATCAAATGATGCCATTTATAGCCACAAAAAGTACATAACTTTTAGACCCCTTTGTATGTCAGACACACTGTTGTATTGCATAGACTTTAATGACAATATTGTTTACATTTGTTTTGAAATATTGCGTCAAAATTTGTTTTCATTGATATATCAATCGGTAAATCTGTTATATTTGTGGCCACTTTATAGTCAATACTTTGGTAAATATTAATTGCAATAATTGTTACCTTTTGGACTCAGTTATAGTTATTATTAGAGGCGTTTTGGCGCAACTATGGCTCAATTCAAAGAGCACATCCCAAATATGATTGACCGGCAACTGTTGGTCTGGTACAAGAAGTACCCGTCCAAAGCAGCCATTCCCGGATCAGTTAAGTAGGACTTTATACGATTGGGCAATGACTGACACAATTGATTATAACATTTATTTGTATGTTTGACACATCAAGTGAGTCGATGATGAAGAAAGTGCACAATAAGGCCAGAGTTCACGGCTCTCTATTGATGATGGCGTTGACTATCGTCGGGTCGATTGCAACCATTATTCACAGTAAGAGAGCGCTGGAGAGGGGAGAATCATTGGATCAAATGAATATTGACTTTCATAAAAATTATGAACTCAAACATCCGAAACATTCATAAATCAATGTTTAACTGGTTTTTTGTTGTCAATTGTTTAGTTGTTTTTATAAATCATTTAATTTGATTGAATGCTTGACACATATTGTATGAAAATTTATAGTATATTTACTAAACTAACAAATTTATCCAAACTATTAATACAATTATATTATAATTAAAATTTAAAAAACTCCTAAATTTATTAATCGTTTTAATTATTTTGCTATAATTTTTATAAAATATGTAAAAATTCAAAAACCATTTTACAGCTAATCCAGTGGTCAAACGGTGGTTAAATCTGATGGTTTAAAGTAAGTACGACACCTCTCGTAAAATACCTGCCAAAGACAATTATAATGGGATCAGTTAGAGGTATTGTCACCACATTTGATTCAATAATACAAACCTTGAGAGTCCTATCTTTGACCACTTCTTCGACATTGAGTTCATTCTGCATGAGTCTAAGTTTGGTTTGTTCTTTACGTAAACTCTTCATTACATTCAAATCATCTTCATTTGCCTGACGTTTATCCTTCAGGTCTTTCACACGACTGGACACAACATGAATGCACTGTTTAATCGACTCTTCTCTTTGAGAATAAGAGTTTTGAATCTTTAGATCAAATGAGACCATAAAATACCATAAGATTTATAAATCAATAAACCAATTGGTTGACCAAAACCTGTTGATATAATTGTTTGCATTGTTGTCCGGCATCTGTTGTCCTGTTTGCGAAAGAGTCGGTCGGCAAAGAAGTATTGAGTAAATGAATGATATTATCGTCAATTTTGCGGCTCTTCTTCAACGCATCCTATTAATTGATACCATAATTATAGTTAAATCACTTGATTGTCACCCGAAAACATACCTCAAATGCCAGAAAGTCTTCGCACGTGCTGTCCATCACTTCAAAAATGTTTATTTTCAGCTATTTTTATGGTTCACAGACTTGACTGCAATGCGAGTCATTAGTAAATAACGTTACATTACTTAACTGTAAGAGATATGTCTTTCTCATAACTAATTTAAAATTTAACTTTAATTATACACTCATTTGTTTGATATTCACATTATTAACAATAATCACAAACAAATAGATGACTAAAATAAACAAACAATTTACAAATCAAATACATTTAGTAATCATTTGTATGATCTCTCAAATTTAAATCTTAAAAAACTAACAATTATTTTGTCAGTAATTTTAATTAAAATTAATGTTTGATTGAATCAACAAAATTAAAATACATTACTTTCAATTGATTTGTCAATTAAATTTTATTGTTATATTTATTAATTTATTCAAATTAAACATAATTATAATAATTAGATAATAAAAATCAAGATAAATTATAAAAGAAACAATGAACATTTTTTGTTTGTTTGAAATGAAACTATCCAGTAATTAATGATTGATATTTAGATATAAATTGATTAATTAAATTGTATTTCAAAAGTGCAAATTAAAAGTAATTTAAATCTTTTAATTAAATATTTTCATAAAAATTGAAAAGTTTATCAATTTGATGAACAGATAGCGACGATCTCTCGCACCACAAGAATCCGTTTCAACATTTTGGTGACAGAAGCGTTTGTCAATGGATTGGATGAATACCACGTCTGACTATCGGGAACACAGCCTTCAATTGGATACAAATAAAACATATCTCGTCTTTGGATGACGTTTTCGGGACTAAAATAAAAATAAAATAATTAATTGAAACAAATATTGATTATTACATACCATTTGGAGAGATAAAACTCAAACAATTTGACGGGACATCTAAGCTGATTCTCGATGTTCTCGTATAGAGTAAGAGTGCGTTTCTTACGACCGCGTCCCGACTCAAACACCAGACACTGGGATCCATCGGTTGCCCAATGTTTGCTCAAATTGCTGAACGAAAAGTTTGTGTGTTCTTCGAGTTGAGTCATATGGAAGTATTTGGTCGCCAAATACATGACAGTATTGAGCAGAACTGTAGGAGAATGAGCGCCCAATTGGCCGCATTCCCACAGATGTTCCTCTTGAATGCATGTTAGAGTCGGGTTGTAGTCAACTAAACGCGTATGAATTGCGTGTATAAACTGTTTATACGATGGATCCATAAAAATGTTATCCAACCGATTGTTTTGCGCCAAATGCTTTTGGAGATCGAGACACAGCATATAGATATAGTCGGGAGTGTAGGCCTGTCCGTGAGCCTGACATATCTCTTCGACAAATTTACAGAATATTTCACTCAAATAGTTTTGATGTAATTGTAAGATGTTTTTTGTTTGATAATAAGCACTCGACTGACGTAACCAAATGCGCAATGCATTGATACCAGCGTTTGGAGTGTTTGTAGACAACTGACTCTCTAAAGCGTTCGTATCGTCCACTTCCTCCTCTGCCTCTTCTTTCTTGCGTCTGCCGCCTCTGGATCCTTGTCCTCTTCCACGCCCTCTACCACGACCTCTGGGTGTCTCGACCGGCAAAGCAACTGTATTGAGACCTAATTCTAAGTTTAGTTGTTCCTGGAATTCACTGCCTTGTGGTAGATATTGTTCATTAGACGACTCATCCTGTTCTATCTCTTCTTCTTCTTCTTCTTCCGTGTCATCAAGAGATGCTTCTTCTTCTTCTTCCTCTTCCGAAGATATTTCCCATTCTTCTCGTCTCTTACCGCGACCACCTTTGCCACGACCTCTACCACCCCGCCCACCTCTGCCGCGGCCCCTACCTCCTCGTCCTCCTCTGGGAGTGCCCGCAGATTGTCTTCTGCCGCGTTTTGCAGCCGAACCATCGGTAGTACCCGATCGAGACTTTCGTTTCAAATTGGCTTCAATTTGTTTTAAATGTTCTTCTCTGGTCTCACCCGTCACAAAGTCATCGTCTTCTTCAGTTTGATTCAAACCATTGTCGAGTGTGTCTTCTGTTACAGAAGGATCTGACTTTGGAGGGTCGGGTGATTTGGGTTTAATAAAGAATGGTATTGGAAGTGGTAAGGGAACGGCTAATGGTTGCATATATGACACTGGGATGGGAACAAACATTGGAACTGGCAGTAGAAGTGGATATATAGTATTGGGCAGTGGATCCGTCTGTATTGATTGGTCCACTTGAAAAGGTTTACAAGAAGTAGCTTTCGTTTGATAATGGGGTCGAAATTGCGTACATTTATTTCTGACCACTTTAGCTTCGGGAACCTTTACTATGACTTCTTTTGTCTCTTTAATAATCTCTTTAATCAACATTTGAGAACTGGTTGTCAAACCATTCACTTGAGTTGTCGTTACAGTTGTTGTCTCTGTTGTCGAAGAAAGCGAATTGTTTTCGGTTTCGAGTGCTAGTGTTGACGACATATTATTATTAATAGGAGTTAATGGAGTGCTATTTGGTGTCCTTTTCTGAGACAAAATATTGGGTCGAATCATATGGACGTTCTGCTGGAGAGCAGGAGTCGGCGGTTTCTGTGAGTTGCCAAACAAGGATGGCGTCCACATTGTACTCTGTGTTGTCAACAAAGCATTCGCATCGCCATCCACACCACTATTAGTCATGTCGTTATATGTAGGCATCAGAGACTGCGGCATATGTTGTCTCTGATAGTTGAAGACGCATTGATACGAACAAAAGTTACGGACAAAAGTATTTTCTCTTAAGAAGAATTGTGGTGCTGTAAAAGTTTGACATTGTTTACACAATAGCTTTGTGTTAGAGAATGGCATGAGTTTAGACTTCTCCTCATCGGCCACATCATAGAGTGTCAGACAATTAAGTGAACAGAAGAGTCGGGACTCTTTTTGGGTCCAGTCGTAGCGTTCAATTAAATCAAAGTTATATTTCTTGACTTTACAGCAAAGACAGGCAACGATTTTGCGATTCTTCAACACATACATTGACATACATTTCTTGGTACAGAATAGCCGAGTGATGCCCGAGAAGTGTAGTACATGTAGAATGTTTTTGCTGTAATTGAAAGCCCAGCCGTACTTATGGCAGTTCTCGCAAAAGATTGACTTCATTTTGTGTTTATACTTAAAGGCAGCCACACATGTGGACGAACACAACGAATACTTTTGGTTTTGATACTTGAATTCAATGATACTTTTAGTATCTGCTTTACGTTGACATTGACCGCAGACCAACTGAGCGCCATTGCGAGCCGTAAGCATTAACTCGTACTGGGATTTGCATATCTGATCGCAAAACTCTCGTAAACGCATTTTCTCGCCAAAACCAAATGTCGCGATACATATAGTCACACAACACTTGAGATCTTTCTGGCAAAAGGCGCACACTTTCAGCGACTTCTTGTACGACTCGAGACAAGTGCCGACACAGAACTGCTTAATTGTGTCACCAAAACGGACAGAATATTTGCCTAATGATTGCCGATTGACGTCAGTCTGGCATTGGGCGCACTTCGAGCCAAACACTAGTTGTCGTGACTGAACGCAAGCCGACGAACAGAACTCCATTGTCTGCCAATAGAAGATGACATTGTCTTTCGTCAGTACTTTACGACAAGTGAAGCAATGAGTGTTGGGCTCTCTCTCAACGTCGTTATTCTGGAGACAATCTTCGCTACAAAATGAAGCATTCATTCCGAAGTTGGAACTAAAGCCCTGCTGTCCAACACTGATGATTGTCAGACACACCGAACAGCTGTCCAATGTCTTCAATTTGTCAACGCATTCAAGTGAACAGCAGTTTTCAATCTTATCGTTAATCCTAACCCTAAACTTGGTTTCTTTGTTTTGCTTGCAAACCAAACACAGAGTTTCTTGAGATTCTTCGCCATCTGACAAATCAATCACTTCAATGTTCTTCTCTTCTTTCTCCACTTCTAATATCTCGATGTCATCGTCAATGTCACCGCCGGAACCGTTGACCGTAACTTTGGATGACTTGAAAGGGACGGCCGATGACACCAAATCCAATGTATAGTCCAATAAATCCTTCACTTCGGCAGTCACTTCGTCATCGAACTCATCGATCAAACAATAACTAGATTTCTTTGGATCCACTTCTGGACGATTATCTGTCGGCACTTTATCTGAATTGAGCGAAAACGACACCAAATCCAGCATATAATCCACACATTGATTGCAATCTTCACTCGTTGTCTCATTTGTGTCATCGACTGCAGGTGCTGGACATGTGGCCACACCATTCATTCGGCTATCCATTAGATCCATGTCTTATCGATATATCATTAAATCTAAACCATTAATAACTCAATTGAATCACAAAAACAATTCAATCTGTTATTTGAAAAAATGCCGGAAAAGCAGTCAAAAAAGTCATGTTTTTATTGATTCATAAATTATGTCACCTTTTGTTTTGGGATTAAGTGTTGAGTGATATTCATATAAAACATACTTATTATGTGTTTTATTACAAACCCTTTAGTAATGAAAATGAATTAAACATTGAGTCCAACACTCACTACAGACTGTACAGTGTTTTTGAATGTTATATCATTTGAATCAACGATGGGTTGCAATGATTGTCCAAAACGTATAGTTTGTATGAATTATTGTAAAAATGCTTTTTTCAAACCATTGCTGAAGTGTTTGTCGGTTTTTAGGATCAAACTAATGGCCAAACATTTATAGCGAAGATATTTGGCTAAAGACTTGAACCGATTGTCCGAATGGCGGCCAATGTGTTGATATTGAGGGGATCTAAAGGATTGTCTTTAGCCAATGGAGACAATCCTTACGATGAGTTGAAGACATTAAGCGCTTCCAATGCTGTCCAGTCTATCGACGTGTCCACTGATGGCAAATATTTGGCATTTTGTGACAAAAATAGCGTCAAAGTTGTAACACTTCCCGATTGCCAGAGTGTCTTAGAGTTGAATGGAGTGAACGTTAATTTTGTCAAATTGTCACCAAAGGCTACCGTATTGGCCACTTGGCATCACTTCACCGCTTCCCAACCTCTTAACCTTAATTTATACAATGTCTCGACACAAACACATCTGATTGGTATGTATTTGAGACTCAATGATGTGTTTGAATGTATTTGATGTGATGTCAACACTTGTGAAGGTTTACAACAGAAGAAGCCGAGCAGATGGTGTCCAAACTGGACTGAAGATGAGTTGGTTTGTGTCCGACATATTAATATGGAATTGAATTTTTATGAAAACAATGCTTTCGAGAGATATACGCAAAGAATGGTCGCCCAAAAAGTGGCCAACTATTCAATGATAACAAACAATCAAACGGGTTGTCATTACGTGGCCTGTTATACGGTGGGAGTGAAGGGTCAGCCAAGTTTTGTGCGCATCTATCAGTTCCCGCGTTTTGATGGTCTGGCGATTGCCAACAAGAGTTTCTATAAAGCAGATACTGTGGACTTCAAGTGGAACCATAAAGGTTTGCAAATCAACCCATCAATGTCTTGTCAAAAGTTAATTGGTTTTGATTTATATGTCATTCTATATCTCAGGCGACGCTCTTCTGTTGATCTGTTCGACAGATGTGGACCAATCAGGGAAGAGCTATTACGGACAGCAAACTCTACATTACTTGGATATAACGGGTCAGACATTTATAGTGAGCCTTAAGAAGGATGGGCCGATTCATAACACGGCTTGGGTTCCCAACAATAATACTTTATTTTGTGTTATTTACGGAAATATGCCGCCAAAGGCCTCGCTGTTCAATAACAAGTCGGATGTGGTGTTTGATTTTGGAGAAGAGATGTGGAATATAATATCATTCAATAGGTTTGGTAATATGGTAGCGTTGGCTGGATTTGGCAATCTTAGAGGTGGTGTTCATGTTTGGGATATGAAGCAAAAGCAACGCATTTCCCAATTTAAAGCACCCGATACTACACACATTGATTGGTGTCCCGACGGCCGACATATGCTGACGGCCACTACAGCGCCCAGACTTCGTGTGGGTAATGGTTATCGCATTTGGAATTATAATGGAGTTAGAGATCACGAAAATATTTTTGATACAAACACTGAATTATATGAAATTTTGTGGCGTCCGTCACAAGCATTCACTGAACCTGTAGTTGAAGTACAAAAAAGAAATACTGTTCCCAAACCAATTGAACCCAAAAAGTATATTCCTCCACATCTAAGGAAGACTACTACCAATCCATCCAATAATAGTAAGATTGCAAATCCCAATCAGAAACAGTTAACAGATAACGAGAAAAAAGTAAAAAATGTGGAAAAGAAATTGAAAGCAATCACTGATTTGAAAGAAATGTTAGCCACCGGTAAGACATTGGAGAAGAATCAGTTGGAAAAGATTACTAAAGAACAGGAACTGTTGGATGAATTGAAAGAATTGCGTATAAGTTTGTAAATTATATTTTGTTTTAATGTTGTTTTTATTGTAATTTTTTTGTGAAATGCATTAATTTTTAATATTAATTATATTAAAGACTTATAATTAATTATTTTAATGTTTAAATTATATACGACTTTCACAGACAATGATAAATAAATTGTTTTGTTTTTTGAATCAATCATTAATAAGAGAAATGCTTACATTTTATATCTACACCGTGTAAAGTAGATATAACCTAAACCCTACTTAATTTCATGTTTAACACAACAAAATAATTTTTATAAAATATTTTAGTAATGATTAAAATCTAATAATAATTGATATGAATATA
>JAQIWK010000107.1:0-24049 GCA_034695265.1 Dissorhina ornata | reverse complement strand
GCACGATGCACTTTAAGCAAAAGCACCCGGGTTCAATACTCATCAATATATCATTTTATTTTTTATTTTTAAAAATAATTTATAACATATATTTTGAATATTAATTTTTTTCAAATAAAATTAATATAAGCATTTTAATATTAACTTATTTTTCATAATAATGATTTATTTTAAAAATCTTAAAAACATAATTTTTTACAATTACTATATTTTAACAAAACATTTTGTTATATAAATAAATTTAAAAATATTATGTATGAAAAATATATATTATAAATTATTTTAAAAAATAAAAAATATAATGATATATTGATGAGTATTGAACCCGGGTGCTTTTGCTTAAAGTGCATCGTGCTACCCATTAGGCTATTGAAGCTTATGTTTTTTAGTTTAATTAAATGTCTTATTAATTTGTAAAAAGTACAGTAAAAGTAAGTAAATGTTACACTTTTAACCCCTTATTTACCCCACTTATACTTAATATGGGCCCTTAAAATTATTATTAAATTTTTTAGTTTTAAATAAACTATTTTATGAAATAAAAATTTTATATGTACTGTTTTAACAAAAGGTACAGTTTGTTCGTAAGTATAAACAAACTATTTTGTGCTTTCATGGGTAAAAACAAATGCAAATTCAAACAAATTTATTGAATATCCGTAAACATATGCGTAAATTATAATTTAAATAAACACTGGTTTTATATATCAGTTTTATATCAAAAATACATGTGAATTGTAATAACTTTCCAACATAAAATGTTATATTTAAAGTTATTTATCAACAATTCATTTGAATAATAAAACTATTGTTTGCAAGATTTAAAGATTTCACTTTACTTTCAAAAATAGTAACATTTACTTTGAAATATACACACATTTTATAAATATTATTGAACACTTCTGATAAATGTTTTCAAATCAAATGTTTGACTGTTTTATCTCAAAATCTATGTCAAGAAATATACCGTATTGTTATATATTGTATATAAAATGTTATACATATAAAAGTAAGTTAAAAATTTTAAACACTTCAAATAAAATTGTTTAATAATAAGTGTGCACTTATTTAAAGTAGAGTAATTTAATATAATTTTATAATATTATTAAAAATATATTTAATAAGTTTTTTAAAAATATTTATGATAATAATAAAATGAATGATAATAAAAGGGGAAATAAGGTGAAAGATATAGTGATTGATGTTGTTTTAAGTAATGATTTTGCTAGAAATGATAATATACATGGTAATTGTGACACAACTTACAATTACAACAACATAGACAACAATATGATAAAAGGAGAGGAACAGAGATTGGGTGATAATTGTGGTCAAACTAACTGCCATCAGTTGTTCATCAATGATAATGATTTTAATAATGATGAAGATATTAGATCATCAATGGATGAGTCTTGCCATTCATTACAATACCGATTTAATGCCCGCAAGTGCTTCAAAGATGACAAACAAATTAGAAATATTATACTTTCACATGATTTTGATGTGACCAAGTTTGTCAAAATGATCCAGATCATGCAATCCTTAGATGTTCTACTTTATTTACTTGGCGTACGCTTGGATTCGGTCAAAAAGTACCTTGTTTTCTCTCCCAAACAATCTTGGTACAATATTATGCGTCTAATACACAATATTAATTTATTTCTCATTACAATCAGTCTATTGCTATACTTTTTGTTATATTTTGTTAAAGATTTAAATGAAAAACATATCAAGTTTGATGTCAATTTGACCGAGTTTGTATTCATGATTTTTTTTATATTTACAACTTTTTATGTAACAAATAATGTTAAATACAATATTAATTTAAATGGTAATTATATGTTTGATGTTTACTTGCTTATTGAAACATTAATCTATAAGGATGACATTATATTAGATGATCTAAATATCTTAACCAATCGAATTGTGTTGAGTGCATCAATGATCATGGTAGTTTATTATGGCTACTTTGGTTATTATCTGTATTATGGATTTACATCATTTATATTTGCTACTTTAATTGTATCGTTAATTATCATAATGATGTCAATACTTAAATATATACTCATGTGCAAGATTATTAAATTTCGCGTTGATAATCTTGATAAATATTTATTTGATATTAATTTCTATTTTAACGACACCAACATTGAACAAGATTTACGGATAATTACAAAATGGTTTGTATATAATTTTTATAATTAACGCAACAGTAATTTTCAATTATTAAATATAATGTTAAAACATTACAAATTTACATTAAAATTATATAATATTGTTGGAAAATTTAGTTTAATTTAGATATTTTACTTTTTCAATATTCAATATTTAAAGTTTTATTTATATTAATAAAGCAATAATAAAATTCTATTAGTTTTTAATAAAATTAAAAGTTTAAATCAAGACAATTCAAAACTTTTTTAATTGTGCAATTCTATATAATATTAATTAACAATAAACATAATATTAATATTTGTATAATTTAAAAATAGGTACCCAAGAATTTACACATCAGTCAGAGAATTCAACAAGTTTAATCATATATTTATCAAGATGTTTTTTGTGCTTAACAGTTTTGTCATAGCAAATAGTGTTAATTTAATTTGTAATCACAATATAGCAAACCAAACAACAGCTATACATACATTTATTTATGTTATGTCAGCACTGATGACATTATTATCGCTAATCATCAGCTTATTTAGCGGTCAAATGATTAGCAAAACGGTTGTCCTATTTGAAGATTATATGCTTAAAAGTGATTCAATTAATTTTATACTACAATCCCATCGTATCTACTCCTATATGACATCACGCAAAGTATCCTTATCATTGATGAATTTCAAAACTATTATTTACATGATATGTGTGTTTATATTGTTACACCTTTTTGTATCAGTTATAATCAGTTCAAACAATTTTGTCTATTTGTTAGACCAAATCAATGCCTTGAATAATAATCACAATTACAGCCAAATTTGACATTAAAAAAACAAATTTTAAAAATAATTTCAATATAATTTTTGAATAGAGTATTAATCAATATAATCAATGATTATTGATTATTTTTATACTTTATTAAAATATTAAAATTAAGTCAATATTAATTATCATTTAGTTTAATCAATAAAATTAGTTAATATCCTAATTAACTCAATTAGTTGTTTATTTTGATAATTTATACAAATATGCCTAATAATACATAATAATCAATACTTATGCAAATAGTTTTATTGTGTGATAATTGCAACATTTAAAGAGTATCATTTATTTTGACGTATACTACTTCAATTTTATAAAGTTATTCATTAATAATAAATTATTAATAAACTATTTGATCATATAAATAAATTGTGCATAGAAAATTAATAATATAATATGCAAACAATCCAGGTAGATAACATTGTTTATATTACTTTTTTGTCATAAATACTCTCAAAATTAGTTTATAAGACTCAAGTATATAAGAGCTATCCAAACCAATAATTAACTTATTAAGATTTTAAAAATTTATTGTTAATAAATTTATAAATTATAAAATTAATAATAATAAATATTAATTTTTAAAAATGTGCGCAAAAGTATCAGTATTTGACGAGCAAAACGACATTAAACAGTATACTATAAGAAATGTGAAAGATGAACTGGTGGTCAAAGTGTTGGACTACGGGGCCATTATCACCAATGTATTGTTTATAGACAAAGCAGGCAAACAACTGGATTTGGTATTAGGATTTGACACATTTGATGGCTACTTAAACAAAGACAATCCACACTTTGGCGCACTGGTAGGTCGAGTGGCAAATCGGATAGCTTTCGGACAATTTTCATTGAATGATACCAAATATCAATTGGATTTAAATGATATGCCCAGACATAACACACTTCATGGCGGACTTAAAGGCTTTGATAAAAATTTATGGACATTACAAACATTAACCACCGATTCTCTGACCCTTCAATTAATCAGCAAAGATGGTGACCAAAAGTTTCCCGAAAGTGTTAGGTTTGATTCAATTTTTATTTTATATTTACATATTTAATTAGTTCAGAAAGAAAGGTACTTTTATTTGCTCTTCTTTTTTTATTTAAAATATTTATTTAATTTTTTAATAACTTAATAACAGGGTTACCATCACTTACACAGTAACCTCTGAAAATGAGCTTAAACTGGAATATAAGGGCGAATTAATGCCCGAAAGTACAAAGGATACAATTATCAATCTAACCAATCATTCCTACTTTAATTTAAACGGATGTACCGACGAGTCGGCCGTACAGGCCCTCAATCATAAGGTCCGTATGAATGCTGACTATTATCTACAATTTAACGATCAACAGATACCCGATGACGTGGTCATCAAGTCGGCCAATGTTCCCGAAATGGATTTCACGGGCAAAGAGTTTAAAACACTGGCCGACCGAATACCGAAAATGACGGCTGGTTACGATCATTGCTATCTTATTAATGGGTCGGCCAGTGATCAGTTGGCCAATGGTGAAGATGTGGTGCGGGAGGCGGCCGTTGTTATGTCCCCCTCGACGGGCGTTACGATGAATTTTTCGACAACTGAACCGTCGTTTCAATTTTATTCAGCCAACGGTTTGGACGATAAGTTTACTACCAAATCAACTCAATCACCGAAACCCATTAAACTGGCCAAATATGCTGCCGTGTGTTTGGAGGGTCAGCGGTATGTCGACGCTATTAATCATGAAAAGTGGCGAAAACAAGTCATTTTGTCTCCCAAACAAACCTATAAACAAATTACTGTTTATAAATTTACTAATCAATAATTTGATTGTAATTTTAATTATAATTTTAACTGAATATTGAATTTAATTTTAAAGTTAGAAAACAATATAATTATTGTTAATTTGTTTAGTATATTCAATTAAAACTATAAATTAAAATTACTAACTTATATTATTATTAATAGAATAATATTTATAATTTTATCTTTATTGTTTTGTAGAATATAAAATGTTAGATGTTAAATGTTATATTTAATTTAAATATAGTAACTTAATAATGCATTCAAATAACTCTATTGCCAGGGTTTTAATGTCTTAATTTTTTTAGCTTAAATCACCAATAACTTAAAATACCTGATATGAAACTAATATTATTTAATAATATTTGTCAAATATGTAACCATAAATTTATTTTAATAATTTTAATAAAAATATATAATAAAATTGCACTATGTTACGTTAAAACTTTAACTAATTGTGTTATTAAATTTGTATTTAAAAAACATAATGTTATATGACTTGAAGACTGATTTATAAAATATCATTTAATCTTAAATTAAATCCGTTTATCAATTATATGAAAATCGCTATATAAAGTCATTTAAAACTATAACATTTAACATCATTAACACTAAAATTAAATATTTAATAATAATAATAATTACTATTTAAACAAATCAAGTGATTGAGGAAATGGGTGTTAAAATATATTACTACACCACTTATGAAGAGGCGTTAAATATCTTAAGCGAAGGCATTATTCGGGTTAAGGATGGGTCCCACGAGTTGGGCGTCTATTTCACAGAAGTTGCGCCTAATTTTGCCAAAACTCGGGTCCAACTAAATACATACAACGACGGACTCCGATGTCTTCAATCGTCTAAACGTGTCAACAGTTTGTCTGCCGACGTGTGTCTGGCATTTGACGCCAAAGCCATCGGCGCTAAACTTATATCAACCAAATGGTGGCGCAATGAATGGATGACCACCAATGAAGTCAACATTTACGGTATCAGTCAAATGATTATTAAAACTGATTAAACTTTTACTTATTTGGCCTTAAATTACAATTACTATTTGATTAAAAATTAATCTAAAAAGTTGCAAATATTATGCTAATAATTTGTTATTGGCAATTTATTTTTTTATTTGTGTAAAAACTTTATTTATATGTAAATAATAATAATATAAACACAAATAATATTTGATTATGATAAATTTAATTTTAAATTTTAATTAGCACAACTACTTATAATAAATCAAGTATAAATTTACACATATAGTCTTTCTATATATTTTGATTATAATAACACATATTAAATGTGTTATTATTTAATTGTATTAATTAAATTGTTTAAATCATTCAAATCAATATGTATTGTATTATACAATAGTAAAGACAAAGTTAAACCAGAAAAATTTAGGTATGTGGTTAAGCTTGAATGATTATAATTTATAACTGAAAACTGTAATACATTATATGATATTTTTGCTATAGTTTTATAAAATTTAATAAAATTTAAATCAATTTCAACTAAATTATTACTACTATAAAAAAAACTAAAAATAATAGGTTAGGTTTTTAATGATTTAATAATCTACTGTATTAGTTGACTATAGAGAGGCCACATTTGATTGTGCCAGACACGATAGCCAGCACGGGTAAAATGAACCTTGTCTCGTTTACGCAGTTTGTCAATGGGGACACCATCGCTGTCCACAAAACCTGGTCTTATATTCAAATAAAATATGTTTTTCTGATTGTCTAACTCTTGTACTAATTGGTCAAATTGAATAGTCTTGTCATTGTCTTCTTGATCACAAAGTGGTATTAAACTCAATACAAGTATCTTACTTTCGGCAAATTTTGTGGTCAACTCTTTGACAATTTCTGTCATACCTTTCACCATATCTTCGACCGTTGATTCTGGATCAAATAAATTGTTGTAACCTTTAATTTATAAAATTAAACAAAACAAACTTCATTAGATAAATATAAATAAAATTATAATTTATAAATAAAAATAATTTATAATTAATAATTTAAAAAACTAACCTGCTTGAAAAACAATGAGTTTGGGTTTGAGAGTATCCAACTCACCATGCTGTATACGCCATAATATGTTTGAAGTGGTGTCGGCGTATATACCGTAATTGAAAGCCCCGGTTGGGGCGTAATAACGATCCCATATTAGTTTACCTTCAGTTAAGAATAGTTCGGTCAGCGAATCGCCAATGAATACTACTTTGATGTCACCTTGGTACTTTTTGGTTTGCTCTAAATAAGCCTCATGTTTGGCCGTCCATGTCTTCAGACTACCAAAACGTTGTTGCGGTTCCCACGGCTTAACTTTTGGTATTTCATTCATTATTTCAAGTTAGATATAATTATTTTTAATGTTTAGTATTTTTTAAAATTAAAATTGTAAATAATAAACACAAAATTCAATAGTTTTTAAAATTATAACTTATAAAAATCAAAATTGTTGCCTTGGGCAAATTGTATTTGTGTTTTATCTAGATGTTGAAGTACAGAACATTAATAATTTTTAGTTTTTAATAAATTTTATATAAAATAACTTGGATATTGAAAAAATAATTAATTATTTTTAAGTCATTTTCAAATTATAAATTATAGTTTTTTAATAAAAATTTTTTATTAAAAATTTAATAAGCAACATAAATTACCTGTTCAAGTAAATTAATAAATTTATTAGTTATTTTATATTGCATTTTTATTATAGATTTAAAAATTTTAATTAATTATTACAAATATTTTCTGAAAAAGGATTTTATTTTTTTATTATAAAATAAGGAAAATCATAAATTTATTTTTTAATTGATTTATTTGTTAATCATAATGTTACTTAATTAAACTTTCAAAAAGTGATTGCATAACTTGATGCCATACTGTATAACCGGCCAGGTTCAAATGTAAATGATCATTTTTAAATAATGAGGCTTTTTGATGACCACTACTATCAGTCAAATTAGGTGTCAAATCCATAAAAAAGACAGTCTTATGATCAGCAATCTTATTGAGGTTTATATTGATTTGTTTGGCCCTATCATTGATACTTTGAATGATGTATGGCGTGTGTCCGATGATAATCACTTTAGCCATAGGAAACTTGTCTCTTAATTCTTTGACTATTTCTTTGAGTCCGCGTTCAACATCTGGTCCCGACGGTGACGGATTGCGGTTCATACTATTATAGCCTAGAAATCAAATTAAATATAATCTTGATAAACTTAGAGTAAACATACCAGGACCACATGACACTACAATTACTTTAGGGTTAAGTCCGTCCAACTCTTTGTTCTGGATCCGCCATAAAACCATTGAAGTAGAGTCACCGCCGATACCATAATTGGCTGACCCTTTGGGCACATAATAACTGTCCCACAATGGTTTGCCATCTGACTGGTAATAGTCTGTAATAGATGCACCAATAAAAAACGCTTTGATATTAGCCTGGTGATCGTGGGTGTATTTTTGGAACTGTTCGTGCCGTTGTATCCAACCGGCGCCACCCGGTTGAGCCTCCCAAGGGTGCACATCGGCCTGACACAAGTGCACGCTTAATATTGTTAATGCTATTAACTTTAACATTTTTAAAATAATGTTTAAATTATATATTTTTTGTGTTAATTTATATTATTTTTTAATCAATATTATATTTTTTAATTTGTTTGTTAGATAGTTAAATGTCAAATATACTATCGTATATTAATATAAATATATTTTATTCAACATATTATTGTCACTATTTATCGATCAATTTATAAGTGCTGGCTTAGTTTAATTGAACTAAATTTAGATATATTTATTTTTTAATTAGATTTTTTGTAATAACTTATTATTTCAATTACATTATCAAAAATTAATATAAATTTTAAAACATCAATAGATTTACTGGCAAATTAATATTTTGATAAGTTATTGCTGACACTGTATAAATAATTGTTATAATTTACTATAATCAAACACTCAATTAAATACACTAAACAATTAAATTATAATTTATTTTAAACTAAAAACAAAATAATTAAAAATTAACGAGAAACCGTAGTAATTAGTAATTAAACTATTTATCAAACTAATCATTAAATTTAATAAAAATAATTTTTATTTAATTCATATTTATAATTTATATATAAAAATTAGAAAATTATTTATTAAAAAAATATATGCATATAAATTGATGTAACATTTGTAAATCAAATTAAACATTTATAAAAGTTTATGAATGATTGGCCACATATGTTCGTGCCATAAGTCATAGCCGCGAGCTGATAGATGTAAGCCATCGGTAAACAGTTCCGACTTTTGTTGGCCATTATCATCGGTCATATGGGGTATGAGATCAACAAAAAACACGTTCACATCGTCGGCATACTTAGCAATCATATCATTAATACGTTTGGCTTTCTTTGTAAACATGGGTTGACTTAATGACATTAATCCAATTGATATGATCTTAGTATCGGGTAATTTAGACCTAATCTCGGTAATCAAGTTTCCAATACCTAAACTTATATCCTTTTCGTTAGGCCGACCAAACGCTACCATATTATTGGCACCTAAATGACCCACCAATTCAATCAATTCAACAATAGTTAGTTAACTGATATACAGTTAATGTTTAAAACAAACACATACCGCACTGTAAGACCAAAACACGTGGTGTGAGTGAGTCAATGGCCCGATGTGTGACCCGCCACAACACGTTTTGAATAGTATCGCCGCAAATGCCATAATTGACGGCACCTTTCGGTGCATAATAGGTGTCCCATAGATGTTGGCCCTCTTGACGCCAGTACTGGACAATGGATGCGCCCATAAATACTATATTAATGGCCTTATGTTTGGCCACACTTTGGGCCACAAACTGGTCGTGCATTTGTACCCAATAATGACCGGCCATATGGTTGGGCTCGGCTTCCCATACCATATCATTACCATTACCCTCATCCTCCTCTATACCAAACATACATAACAACAATATTTACTTAAATACTCATATAATACACTCAATACTGACCTTTTGTTTGCCAATACATAACTAACTATGTTTAGTTAGCAAGGTAGTTTAGTTTAAGTTAGATTAACTGTCAATAAGTTATGTAATTGTTTTATAAACAAAACTTTATATCTAATGCTAACACAATAAGCGCTTTCAAAAGTTACAGTGAGTTATGAATACAAACATTCAAACAGCCATTGAATGCTTGTTTGACGTCATACAGGTGTCTGTATTATAGTTATAATACCTGTAAAAAGTTATGCAATAATTATTGATTTTTAAATTTTAATTTATTAAATTTTATATAAAATTTACTTTTGGGTGGTGTTATTTCAAAATAACATAACATGATTTAATTAGATTGTAAGCATAAACTCAATTTTATTTATAGCATTAATTTTAAAATTTTAAGGAAATTTTTATCATTAATAAATTTCATTTTGTAAACTATTTTTAAATTAGTTAATCAATTAATATTTTCTAGAAAATTTTGTAATAACAAGTTATTACTACTATTTAAATACTTAATTTAACTTATTATAATTACATAATTAAATTAACTCTTAAAAATTAAAATTCTTTTATTTATAAACTTTTACAAAATTGTGATTAACTAATATAATAAAATTAATTATATTATATAATTATAATTTAATTTGCAATAATCAAATATAATTTAATTCAGCTTTAAACCTACACCCAAACTTACACCCGCACAAAAACCCTCCAGTTTTTGAATCTAGGGTTCAAAAGTAAAAGCCGAAAGTGAGTGTTAAATAGCGATAAAACTTAAAATAATTTCAATTCAAAAATATTTTAATAAATAAAACAATGTAATTAAAATAACTATTTATAACTTTACAATATTTATCAAATCAAGTATTTAAGCTTGCAATAAATTTACACAGGTAAATAAATTGCGCTTAAAGTTATCGTCATAATTGATATGAAATATAATATAATTTCATATAATAATTGAATCAATAATTTATTGAATAGTCCTGTTTATGACATCTCTTAATCACATGTAAAAGCGTAACCATAATAATCAATTGATTATCACTTAAATAGAGGTATATTTGAAAGACTTTATTTCACTAATCAATTAATTAATAAATTGAAATATTAGTCAATTGCAATTAATATCACTAATTATTAGTTATATAATACAATGAAATACACAACAACAACAAAACAACTACTGGATGGGAACGGACATGATTTAACACGGATATAAATAGGACTCAATTTAAAACTATAAGAACCATTTTTAAAAATATAAAAATCTTTATACAATTAATACCCTTTTAATAACTTTTTTATAAACAAAACTTTTCAATTTGAATCGTATTGTTATGAACTGCACGGGTTTGTTAATAATGATTAGTTTATACTTATTATTAGATGTGTTAAACACAGAGCAATTGCTGGTTAATACAAATGGCAATCAAGTAATGTATGATTGGCCCAAATGGCACAATCATTGTAACTACAGTCGGGCTACTGGTCTAAGATCACCTATTGTTACCACTCATGCCTTGCAAACCAATGCCACCAAAATTGCTTTGAAAAAATTGGACAAAAGTTTATCTCTGACTGGGAATAGAGCCCTACAAATCAGTACTCAATTTGTAAGTTTTAAACAAATGTAATCTTTATTATTAATTATTGTTTTAATTATTATTTACTAAATAAAAGAGTGAATTTGAAAACTTGATCAACAATTTAGAAGAACTAAATCAAAACATTACTTTTGATTGGCTACCAATAGCACCCAGCACATCCCAGCAAACATTTCATAAGTTAACAGTTTAGTAATTTAAGTATTTTTAGTATTTTTAAAAATTAATATAATTTTTATTAAACAGAAAAATACTACACTTTTAATGCATTTAATTGATGAATATATGGAAAGATTTATGATTGTATTTGAAGACTTGTCGTCAGTTAATCCCAAAGAGTTACCATTAAAAGATATACATCATTTAGTTAATGATTGTATTAGAGTATTGTGCGACAATAAACTAATGTTAATTTTAAAAAACAATTATAGCTTAACCAAAACCAAAACCAACCTCAACGCCAATGCCATACCTTTTCAATTGAAATATTTGCCAAATGTGTCCACTCGTAGACTTAGGGAGTATTTAATTTTGAAACAATATATTAAGACAATCAATTTTATTCATAAATCTATTTTATTTCTCTATTAATAATACATTCATATCTTTATTTTTACATGTCATTTATTATTGTTATATAATAATTTTCATTTTTTGTATTTATATATTTTCATTTTTAAAATCAATTTTTATATTTAAATCTAATAAATTTAATTTATAATCAACTTTCTTGTTATAAAATTTTAATAAAACATTCTAGTAAATTGTGTTACAACTTAAAAATTGTAATTTATAAGTTATTTAATAGTGTTAATATAATAATTGTTTTATTTTTAAACTTATACTCACAATTAATTTATTTAATTTTATAATAACTTTATTGATTGCAAAAAATAATATATAATTTTTTAATTATTTTAATCAATTTAAGATAAATTTATATAAATAGTTAAACTAGTAATTTAAATACAATTAACTGTATTGTTTTTTAAACATATTAAAACAGTATATTATTACATAATATTACTATATAATATACAATACTACTTTTAATTAATAGAAATGAATAGAAATACATAAATAAATTTACTTAACAAACATTATTTAAAATAGTTTAGCAATAAACTGAAGACTTAAAACCATTGTTAAGTTTGCCAAATATAATCACCCGATGATTAAATCCTTTGCCAATAATGGCGCTGATCTTAACTCTAGCGTAACCGTAATCAACTCCACCAGATATAGCAATACCTTTACCCCCAGGGTCTTTGGTAATTGTATCAAGTATGGCTAAACCCGTTATCGTAACTCCATAATTATTTATCATTTTACTTTTGGACGGAAATGTCATGACATCTATTACTTTGTCTTTAGGATCGGCCCGTTTGGTCAGTATTTGATGGGAGAGTACAATATCACCTGTTTTTGGTAAACCCATTACCAAATTGCACGCCTTGTGACGGGTTTCGTATTCATATTTGCAAATATCACTCCAGAGTTCATCCATGTCTTTGATGGCTTTAATGTCCGATAATTTATTCACAATTTCATCCATTGGTAACACATCCATATTTATCATTTAATTTTGTATAACTATATTTGTTTTTTTCCTAATACATATCAATTTTATAATGAAATATTTATTTTATAAATTATTTATAATATATAAAACTCACATTGTTAGTCTTTCATGAACAAATTTTTTACTTAAAAATATAATTGGCATGTTATATTTTGATTAAACTTTAAATCAATTAATCATCAATTATTAATGCTTTTAAATTATTAATTTCTAAATGTTAATTAGTAATACTAATTTAATATTAAAACTAATATTCATTTAATAGTAATTTTTAATTAACAACTTTTATTTTTGCACATTGAATACTACAAATAGCAAAATGAAAAGGCTTTTTTGATAACACTTGATTAATTAAAATTTTTAATTTAAAAATGCAAATTTAACAGTTTTATATTAAATTCAATTTATTTGTTATTAAAATAATAATAATAATCAAAATATTTATTTAATAAAATTTAATTTTGCAATTCTTTGAGTTGTTTATTAATTTGTAATAATTTATAATTCAAATCATTTAAATATTTGCCAACAATTATAACACAAAATGAAAAGCCATGACACCATTGAGATGATAACTTTAAGTTAACAAAGTGTGTGCCCACACCACCCGACTCTACCACCGCCTCACCACCCAAACCCTCACTGGCCGTACAGTTGATGACCGCAACACCCGATATAAACATCTTATGTTTGTCTAACATCGCCGGCGGCGGGAATTCAACACAAGCCGTACGTCGGCTGAGTGGCCTGTAGTCGCGCGATATAAGTTGCATATAGAGTACTGTGTGGTCGGCGTCGGGAAAGCCAGTTATCATATGACTGTTACCATTAGAGTTGTTGTTAATCATATAATTGTTAATCATGTGCCACAACTCGCTCACATTTTGATCCTCAGTATAATTCATAATTGTCTCAATGGTTTCAATAAGTGTACTGGACATTTCATATAACCATTCAATAATTATTAATTTAATATCACACAAACATCTAGAAAAACAATATTTTTAAGCATGCATAAGTTTATTTTTAAAAATATATTACAATTAATTTATTATTACAAAATATAATATAATTGATGTTTAAAATTAATGTAAATGTTTTTTACCACAATTAACAACAGCCACAATTAGATTGACAGTTCAATGTAATAATATATTACTCATTTAATTTAAATTAAAAAATAATAATAAATTATATGGAAATAAATTGTTTATATTTTTATGATAGTTAAAATATGTTTATAAGGTTTTTAAAATAATTTTTTTAATTAAAATAATTTACAATAAATAAGAAATTATAAAAAAAAAATTATATTTAAATATATTTTAACAATTTTTAATGATATTATACTACTCATCAATAACGAAATGGTCTGGTTTGGGAACAGGGTTTGCATGATAATCAGTGGTCAAATAAGTACCCATCACAATTATAGTAAATGAATATCCTTTGAACCATTTAGACGCCAACTTAATATCAACAAATGTACAGCCAATGCCACCGTCAATGATAGTGGCCTCACCGGCCATACCGTCCAGTTGGGAGTCAATGATGGCCACACCCGATATGATGGCCGCATCCAGTTTAGTGGCCGCTCGGGGCGGAAATCGGATGCGTTCCGACCGCCATATGAGTGGTTTTGCTTGAACTGATCGGTGTTGATAGTAGAGTATACTATCACCCATTCCCGGCCCATACGCACGCATTATATTATAAGACTCAACCCCCTTATCGTACGCCCATTTACACACCTCATCCCATACATTAACCATACGTTGATCTACATTGCAATTAAATGCCAACTTAGACATCAAACCATTAGTAGTGGTTGATCTATGATCACCGCCACCTTCACCACCAACTATCACTTGTTTACTTGCCGTTTGATGTATTGATTCAAATTGTGGACACTGTTGGCTAACTATTGTCCGGTTATGACTACCACTTGAAGCCAAGGTAATGCTACTTTCGGGGGACACCAACCCATCGTATAATTCCTCCACCACTTCGTCAATACTTTTCATTTAAAATTAACTTTTATTTAATATATTTATTAATTATTATTTCAATTTAATAAATTTACTTTTTCAATAATTATTATTATTATTTTCAATTATTTATTACAAAACATTTCTAACTTGTGATAAAAAATTGTTTTATTTTATTTTATACTTTTATATTCAAACAGAAGGCCACAGAATATTCATATAATATGTAATAATATTGTATATATAATGTTATGCCTGAAAATATAAGTTGTGTAACATATTTCATAAAAATCTTTTTATAAAAATTTAAATATTATTAATATTAATTAATAATTATAATATATTTATTTTGATATTTTAAGTAAATAATTCTAATATTTTAGTTTTGAAATATTAAATCATTAAAATTTTAAAATAATAATAATAATAATGTTAATATTTTAAATTATAATGTAATTTAATGTAATTTAATGTAATTGAAAATGTAAATTATAAATGTTATAATAATAATTATAGTTTAAATATAACTTATTGTTATATTTATTTCTATGCTTAAAATTTATTTTGAAATTATGTTGAGTTTTATATTTATATATTATTTCAATAATAACTATTATAAAAGCTAAACCATTTAAAATAATAGATACGGATATAATGATATAAAAGTGTTGTATAGCCAATGGATAGCACATGTATTTGTCGGTTAAATAATCTAATTTTGAATATCGGTTCCGGTCTTTAATGTTCATAAACAAGGTCTCTTTAATCCACATCTCATATATACCACTTTCAAGTAAATGCTTAATACTGTTTTGCAAAATAAACAATATACACTTGTCAATTAATTATGCAATTATTAATTAGATAAAAATAAAGTACAATTTATAAATTTAAAATCTTACATTAGATTTATAGCCAAAACATGTTTGGGAGTGTTGTGATGAGTGATTGGTATAAAATATGGTAAAACCAGTTGGTTTTGAACGGATCGATACAGGTTTGTATAATTTTCAGATTTGGTTGCGAAGTAATAATCTAAAAATAACTGATCGCTAACCATGGCTGTTTGACCCTGGTTAATTTCTTTAAAGGCTTGCTGTTCCCACTCTTTTTGTTTGTTATTTTCAGGATTTTCTACAATAGATCTGTTGAGGAAGTGGTCATAATAAGGCTCATTGGGATCATTAAAATACTCGACACTAGTTTCGCCTTCAAATATAATAAATTGAATATGACTATTAGCCAGGTCTTTAAGTGAATCTATTTTAATAAATGGTTTAGCCTCAACCAGATAAGATAGTAAAGCACCTGAAAAGGCACTGGTAAATATAAAAGCGCTTAAATACCATATCATAACTAAGGGTGCGGTGCGCTCCTGGCGTTTCAATTGTTGCAAACTTTGACGAAATATAATCCCCAAAAATAATATAAATAATTTATGTCGTTTAATACTTTGATGTTTTCTATCTTGGTCAGGTATAAAATAACACAATAAAGTCAATATAAAATACATTAACCAAAATATTAGCCAAACTTTGTATTCAAAAATGCGTAACAATCGGACTATTGATCTCGAGGCCAGACTCTTGGCCGACAATATGCTTAACATTGCTATATCACTCAATACGCTGGTCAATTTAAGGTGCTTGATTACTTTGGGATCGCTTAGTGTCATGGGTGGGTATGGGGTCAATATAATGTGTATTTGTTTTGAATCTATTAATTCAAATGGTATCCAATCCTTAGTTGTGTCTTCAATATAGTTTAAACTACAAACAAAATATCCCATAATTATTAATTCAGTTATTTAATTGTCATTATAACTACCTGACTTTAAGATAACGTGACACTTCAATAGCAAAGCCTAGCAAAGGGCCGCAAATTTTATTTTGATCAAAATCCGTATCAATAAAGGGCTGCCAAAACTCAACCGCAAAATTTAATGCACCCGTGGTTTGACTGGAATTGTCTTTTATAAAACTTACCGGATTTTCCGGTAAAAACTTGTGACAAAATCTTGAATTCATTTTATATAATGTTAACAAAATTTTACACAATTTTCAAACATTATATAATAATTGCTGTAAACTAAAATACTTTGCTCAACACATTCAAAAACACTCTGATTAATAATCACTGATTATATATATATTATTGTTATAAACATTTTGTTTGTATCTATCTATTAATTTATTGATTAAAGATATAATCATTTATAAATTGTTACAAGTTTACAATTACTGTAATTTAAAAGTTTTATAAACAAAATTTAGCAACAATTTATTGATTTAACATGCCAATGTAAATTATGTGCTCTTTTATATAGTTATGATACCAGACTATTGAATATTTTGTTTATAATTATTATTATTATCTTAAAATATTTAAATGTATAATCTTTTGTTAATGTAATGGGAGTAGTGTCATTTAAATAAAACTTGTAAAATATATAGATAGTAATTAATTTTTTTACTTTTAGTATATTTCACATCAAATAATCAATAAAACATTTATTTGAGACAAAAATATCATTTATATAACAATTTATGCACTTATTGTATCAATGTCATTTTCATGTTGGACTATATTATTATTAAAAACATTGATATAAAATACCAAATTAATTATATAAATAAAGTTTACACATATACTTTCAAAATTGATAATATCAGAAATGTGTAAAATATTACACAATTTAAATTTTAACTTCATATTTAATTAATCTTTAAATCTATAAATTAATCAATGTATTTATTAAATAAATTTAACAATTTTTAGTTACAAATTGGTTAATTAAATAAAGAAAAAAAATTAGTACAATTTAATTAATTGATTAACAAAATTTAATGATAAAATCTATAAATATAAGGGTCATTAGTTTTTTTTAAATTCAATTATAAACTTATTTATTTTATTTTATTTTTATTATTTTGTAATAAAAAAATAATCAATGAGTTTAAGTATTGAATTAATTACTGTTTCAATAGTAGTACTGCAAATACAATTAAAACACAATCAAATTAGTCAAACAAACAAATGGTTTGAAAGTTACGATTATGTAGTGATCGGTGGGGGCACTGCCGGTGCTGTAGTGGCCCATAGATTAACCGAAAACCCGACCATAAATGTGTTACTTTTGGAGGCGGGAGGTCCGCAAACTGTGACCACAGATATACCGGCAAATTGGATGAGTTTGTTAAATAGCCAGGTAGATTGGAGTTACCGTACAGTAAGACAACCTGGATATGGTTTAAATACTGATGAACAGGTAACGTTGAGCGCAGGTCGGGTTATTGGCGGGTCGTCCACTATTAACGCTATGAACTACAATCGCGGCAATCGGCGTGACTATGACCAGTGGGCTGACCAGTATGGCGCTATTGGTTGGACTTTTGATGATATATTACCCCACTTTATAAAATCTGAAAATAATAGCGATATGAGTGTCACGAGAGCTCATCCAGGTTTTCACGGCGTTGAAGGCAAGATACGCGTGTCGTCCGACCAAAACCCGCAACAAATTTTGAAGTTAAATATACATGCGTTTAATGAATTGGGTTTTGAAACCATAGACATTAATGGTCCAAAACAGTTGGGAACAACTATTGCTCAGAGCTTTATTAATATTGATACGGGTATGCGGTCGGGCACTGGTAATGCTTTCATTGATCCCAATCCACATCCATATAATCTACATATTTTGACCAACGCTTTTGTGGTCAAGATATTATTTAATCACACATCTGATCATAATTTTAAAGCAATTGGCGTTCAATTTGTTCAAAACAATAAGACATACCAAGTGATGGCCAAACATGAAGTTATTTTAAGCGCCGGTAAGTATAATGTTGATAATCTATTTTTATTACCTTAATTATTTATTTAAATAAATACACCAGGCTCTATTAAAACGCCACAATTGCTAATGCTATCAGGAATTGGACCACAAGATCACTTAATACAATTAAATATAAGTGTTAAAGTTAATTTACCGGTTGGCAATTATCTCCAAGATCACTCGATGGTTGGTCCTATAAATGCTTTAATCAAAAATACAGTTCCTTTCAATGAAACACCAGTCCTCACAATCAATCAATTGCATATGTTACTAATAAACGGTACTGGGCCATTATCTCGGTCATCTATTGTTTATACATATTTTAACACAAAATCAAATCAAGATAAAGACTGGCCTAATATGTTAATTAGCACATCTGTGGCAAATGTAAACTCATCTCAATTATCTTATTTGTTGTCTCAAAATAATAAGCGGAAAAACTTGATGAGTGGCTATTTGAATGATCATTGGCAACAAATGTTTGTCTATTTGTATAAAGTTAAAAGTTATGGCACCGTTAGATTAGCATCCAACAAGCCTAACGATTATCCACTAATTGATCCCAAGTATTTGTCAAACCCGCAAGATTATCAAGATATGTTTGAAACATTAAAATTTATTTATTATTATTTGACTCAATCATCCATTTCCCGATACGTCCAACTATTACCCGAACCCATACCTCCGTGTAATGGGTTGTGTCCACCAAATAAACGATACTATGAATGCGATTTATTCATCAAATGTTTGATTAGACAATTAGGATCATCGGTAGGGCATGTTGTGGGCACCTGTCGTATGGGTGGGTCCGGTAATAGTGATGCGGTGGTCGACCCGGAGCTTAGGGTTAACAATGTGAAGGGTTTGCGTGTTTGTGATGCATCGGTAATGCCTCGCATTCCTAACGCTAATACAAACGCCGCTTCAATAATGATCGGAGAAATGTGTTCACAATTTATCGGAAAACAAGTTTACATTTAGTTTTGTATATTTATTTATTTATTATATATTATTTGTTAATCACTAGAAAATTACCTCAAATATAAATATTTGTCTTAATTAAAATAATAAACTAAATTTTAAAATTTCTTAATTATCATTAAAGTTAACTTTTAGATATTGGAAATAATAATATCTAAAAAATATATTTAAGCACATAAAAATATAAGTATATCTAAAATTATATAATTATTTTTAGGAAACAAAACAAAATTAATTATATTTCCAAAACTACATGTAATTATTTATTCTAGTTTAATTAATATTGAGTTATTATTGATTAATTATTTTAATTAAATATTTTTATCTGAAAATTTTTTAATGAGAATTTACAAATTTAATTATAATTATATTATTTCATTACTTTTGTAATTCTAAATAAATTTAATTTAAAAAAACCATTTATAATTTTTTTATATTAAGAAAATGCAATAAAAAATTTAAAAACAAGGATTAGAAAAAGGATTTGCGGGGTTAAAATTACCGTTAAAAAAACTAAACACCTAAACATTACATAGAAAGAAAGTGACATTTCCCGTCAATCATACACTTGAAAAACATATAAAAACAATTGCTTTTAATATAAGTTAACCACATTAAAAACTTACTAGTTTTATAAACATCAAAGTTTTTAATTAAGCACAATTTATCAAACAACAATATGTTTCATTATATAATGCTTTTGTTGGCACTATTGGTGACCGTTATGTTGGTTCAAATAACCAATGTAAAGGCCGGAATCTATGGAGGGTATGATTATTAAATATATATATTAATTATTTTAAATATTAATTATTCAATTTAAATTTTAGATATGGAGGCTATGGTGGATATGGAGGCTATGGTTTATATCGTCCTTACGGATAGTAATATAAAACATTATAACTGTTTTTAAATTAAAAAGTTTAAATAATTAAATTATTTCAATTATTTCCAATAGTGGATACAAGGGCTATGGTGGTTACGGGTTTTACGGTTAAATACGGATTACTAATTTACTTTAATTATTTATTAAACTTTAAATATTGATGATTATATTTTTCAAATTGCTAGCATCAAAATTGTTTTTCTTCAAAATTTATAATAGAAATTATAATATTTATTAAAAGTTTATTGAAATAAATAATTAACATTTTGAAATTTTTTTGCATTACAAATTATTATTTAATATTTATAATATTGTTACTAACATGTTATTTGTATAATAATAAATTTTAAATATTATTTATTATTTAAAGCGTCGGCCAATTTATGTACTAATATAAAGAATCGACACAGAATTACATATATCTAGTCAATTGTAACAGAGTATATAAATAATTACAAATTAATTATAATAAATTAAATATAAAATTATATTTAACTTTTAATTTGTCATATTACTTATAAAAAATATAAATTCTTACTTTATATGAATTAAAAGTTGTCATAAAAAATTGATTTCCACACGAAAAGCCTAATAATTTTCTCTTACTGTCAATCAATTCAATCATTGATAACAACTTTTTTTTATAACAAAAAATTATTAAAACAAAATATCAATTATTATTATATATTAATTACATTATAAATAGTATACCTTTAGTTTAATGTAAATTGAATCAATCAAATTACTTTTAAAATATAATTTATTAAATAATTTTCTCATTAATGCCAACTCACGATGTATACCCGACATGATGGTCATCAATGATACTAATAATATAATGGCAGCCATACAACACATTACAACGGGAATAAGTGATAAATTTAACCCACCAAACAATATTTGATGAAATATAAATAATATAAACGGGATATAAGTGTAGATAATTATAAAATATATTTTTTTCCAAAATAAATTTAAATTAATTAATTCGGTAAATATTTTATTACAATTTAATATTTTAGTATAAATAGTTATATTTGGTATAAATGTAGATTTATTAATTAAACTTATAATGTTCCTGTTTGTAGACTTTAACATTAACCTAGCATAAATGGTTACAATAATCAAATATTTAGTGACCGTATAAGTAAAATCGGAAACAAAATATATCCAATGATAAAATATGATGGCCGACGGTAGTCCGTGTGTTATTAATCGCCATATATTATATTTAATTGCTAGTAATATAATTATATAAAATAAAAATGCTATTCTAATTGATTTAATAATCATATTAATAAAACTATCAGTAATAACTGAAAATAATATAAATTGTTTCAAATGTAACTTGTATGAAATGGACAAGTGTTTTAAAGGTAGTGTACCTTTCAAAACATTTAAAATTGATAACCAACCCGACATTTGTTGTTTAGTTGACCACAAAAATGTATAGCAAAATCCACTAACAAGTATAGAGACATCCAAACTTATGATATGAAAATAAGTGACAAAACCGCCTAAATTTGGTAAAAAGTCTAGAGTATAATCGGGAACTAATCCATTGGTGTTTGTTATATACATATAACACAACAATCTCAATGAACTGAATATAAAGTATATCAAATAAAATAAACACTTGTATCGTTGACTTCTATCATGTCTATAAATATAACCTAGGTGAAAATCAATGTCAATGTGTTGAATGATTAATTCATGACTTAATGGATAATTTAAATCCAAATCTTTTTGCTTAAAATGTATCCATTTATTGTAAATACTTTTAATATTAAAACAACACTTCATTTTGTTATAAATAATTGATAAAACGCGTCCAACTAAAACTATAAACATTATATTTATATATTAAATAAACTAATCCATAGTCAACAATCATAAGTTTCAATTCATAATTGAGCATGTTTAATTCATTTAATTACCATATTTATTTAAATATAAAAACACAACAATTAAACTAATTAATGCACTTAATGTATGTCATCAAAGTTTTAACATAAAATAATAATTAAAACAATATTAAATAAAAATTTATATACATAATTATACAATTAAATGAAGTTATAAATAAAAATTTGATAATTAGTTAATTAACAATTTTCATCATAAATAAATTTGTATAATTGCTAATTGTAAATTGCTTATTGTATTACTAATTTTAATATAATAACTAGGGATGTATATTTCATGAAATATAGATTTTTATATTGCATGTTGCAGTCATATGACAGTTATATGACTGCAATATGTGAAACATAGAACTAGCATTTTATTTTGAAACTATAAATATATACACTGTAATAAGTTAATTAAAACAATTTAAACTATTATATATATTTAATTGAGAATTTAAATAATTTAAATAAAAGTTATAAATAGTTTCAAATGTTATATAACTTATTGTTAGCTATATTCTATGAATTTAAATTTATCTCAAGAAGGCGTTACAGTTATATTACACAAAAATGTAACATAGATTTTTTAAGTTGCATATTTCATGTTATATGACTAATGATATGAAATATTCGCAATTTTGTAAGATTGCAAAGAAATTGCGAACTTTGCAATTTCTTCGCAGTCTTTCGCAATTTTCCCAAATGAATAACGTCACATAAAACTAGAATTCATACTGTAAACACTATAATTTCAAACAATTCTGCTTAAAAACCACTAATTTATCTATAAATACAACCAAATATTTAATTAATATATTAATTTATAAAATATTTCTTAAAATTAAATTGTTTAATGAATATTATTATTTTGTTTTATTTAAAATACTTGAATTTTCAAATAATTTTTAACCAAAATTACAAAATTTCAAAGGTTGCGAAAAGATTGCGAAGAAATGGCAAAAACTCTAACAATTATTGTAAATATTTTATGTGAAATTTCATGAAATTTCTTCGCAATTTCACTTGGAAATTGCGAACTCAAAATCATTATATATGACACAATGAAATATATAATATGCCGTAATATGAATGATACTAACATCCCTAATAATAACACAATTAAATAAAAACTAATAATATCTCACAAATTGTTATAATACTGTCTATCGTTATAATACTTTTACAATACTGTCTATAAATAATTTCTAAATAAAATATAGAAAGTAAAAACTAAAATAATATTATTATTATACAATTCATATTATAATTATAAATTAAAACTTAACATACACTTTTATTATACTAAACAATCTTTAAATTTCCATAAATCTACCTTTAGTTTACAAACTATAACGTGCTTATGTATAATAAAATTAGTTTAAACTAAATAGCAAACTCATTTTTCTAAGAATTAATTGTTATATAATGACTGATACCATTACATTCAGAAAGAAATTATA